>CM068317.1:47317424-47614924 GCA_034766995.1 Acanthacorydalis orientalis
AAATGCAATTATGTTTAAAAAATATTTATATATGCAATAACCTTTGTATTTGTTTAGAAATCTATTCGAATTTTTTAACTAGATTCAATCAAAAAAATGTGAATTAAGGAATAATACGAACACATACGTTTAATATATTTTTTATGTATCTAACAAGTAATTTATTAAAAATAGGATTTAAGAATGAATAAAATTTATTTTCATCGAAGACACAAAAACCATATCATTTCTACGGGTTGAATATATATATTTATTATGATACAATATAAAAATCATAATATTATTTAAATCTATAATGGTTTCTGTTATCTAGTTAAATCGAATTCTTTGTTTGAATAGCATCCTTTTTTTTGTAATGAACAAATTATAATATTTATCCATAAAGAAAGTACATATTATTGAATCATAAAAATATATTATTTGATAGGCCTTGCCATAGATAAGGGCCTTGCATTTAGTAATTTATGTGGAACACTGAACTGCAAGTACAGTTTATTATAGACTATTTTATTATGGACTATTTTACAGTTCAGTGTCGCATTACTTGTTGACCAATGTGGGCTTGCCGATTATGACAAGTTTATTATAATTAATTAATTAATTAATAGTACAAGTAAATTTATCTGCTAGTTGGAGAGATACGTGTGTAAATACGAATTGTGCATTAAATAAGTCAATATTAAATATTGTAGTTACAAAATGTTCGTTTTAAGTATGTATACGTGTTTTGACAGCTGATATGTATAATATCTACCTCCCACATTCGATAGTGGAAATATTTGTACCATGAAGTGATAGTGGTTATTAAGGATGGCTTCTCAAAGCAGTACAGCGACGGATCGGACTGATAACACGTCTGTGTGTAGTGATGCAAGTACATTGTTGGATGGAAGTGTTATATCAACAGTTCCAGACAGACATGGTTTCCTTGGAGGACAACAGTATTGTCCAGAAGGAAAAAATGGACCGTCGCCAGAAACCATTTTACGAAGGGAACGAAAGTGGTTGCGGATGATAAATAACTGGGAAACATATATGACTAAGAATTATAAAAAAGTACGAGAAAGATGTAGAAAAGGTATTTATGCTAATAAAATCTTTTTTGATTGTTTGCATCGATGCGTGATTTATTTACAATAGGTTTTCAATAATTGTTATTTTTCGAAAGAGGAACTTTTTAAAAATTGAAATATGCTTTTTAATAGGTATTCCTATGTCAGTTAGGCCAAAAGCATGGCCATATCTTTGTGGAGGACAGTTGTTATTAGACAGGTATCCAGAAGAATATAATAAATTAATTCAGTTACCTGGTGATCCTCGTTGGATAGAGGATATTAAAAAGGATTTGCATCGACAATTCCCATTTCATGAGATGTTTGTTTCAGAAGATAAGCCAGGGTAAGGTTCTATCTAATATTTATTACACAAATTAGTTATACCAGGTGTAAGTTTTTTAACAGTTACATCATAACTTTGTCAACTTTTAATTTTAAAAGTAGAAATAACATTTTTAATGTATTCTTTTGACATGGATTTATTTTTCTGAAAGAGATATTGGTTTTGTTTTCTATGAAAGTTGTAAGCATATTTTTAGCTTAATAGAATATATTCATAACAGATGGTTGGAAATTTTAGTAATTTTAAATCTGACATGAATATTAAATAGCCATTTGAGTCATTGCATTCAACTAATTTGTCATACAATTGATCATTATAATTATACCATATATGTAACATGTCCATACATACATACATACATATATATATATATATATATATATATATATATATATATATATATATATATATATATATATATATATATGTAATTATATACATACATACATACACGTTAGTATATTTATTTTTTTAGTCAAAAAGAATTATTCAATGTATTGAAAGCATATTCAATTAAGAATCCAAAAGTAGGATTTTGTCAAGCACAAGCTCCAATTGCAGCATTCCTTTTAATGCATATGCCGTCTGTGCAAGCATTTTGGTGTTTGATGAGTGTTTGTGATCATTATTTATCAGGATATTATAGTCCTGGTCTAGAGGTACAATTCTTCACATAATTAATATGTATGTTTTAATATTATTTAATAAAATTGGGTTTACTAATTATTATATTGAGAATGTGTACATGTTTATGAATGAATATATATATATATATATATATATATATATATATAATTTTATCAAATAGGTGTTACAAAGAGATGGAGATATTTTACATGCACTTTTACGTCGAACTTGCCCGGCAGCTTATCGGCATCTTCTATCTAAAGGTGTAGAACCTGTTTTATATATGACAGAATGGTTCTTGTGTTGCTTCACGCGTACCTTACCGTGGGATGCTTTACTTCGTTTATGGGATATATTTTTATGCGAAGGTGTCAAGGTATATTTTTAATACAATTATTAATTAATCACTTTTAGAGCTTTGTATTGATTTTTAAGTGTAATAATATTGACTTAATGTGTTTTAAATTATGTTAATTTTCTCAGTTATAAAATTTATAAATATTAATTGTATTAGGTTCTATTCAAGGCAGCGTTAGTTATTTTGGCTGGTTGTCTTGGTTCTGCAAAATTACGTAAACGTTGCCCTGGTTTATGCGAAACATTGCAGCTATTGAGAAATCCACCAGAACATGTTCTAAGAGAAGATTTCCTTGTGATACAAATGGATCGCCTTGGATTAACTGAACAAGATTTTCAAATAGAGCATGAAAAACAAACTGCAAGACGTAGAGCTCAAGCATTGTCAAAAAGGTAACCTTATCAGAATTATTTTAAAATGAAAGCAAGCCCTCTGTATATCAAAATGAAGGTTTCAAACACAGTTGTCACAATAAAACTGAATATAAGGATACATATCAAGTATAATTTAAAAATTATACAATTATGTTTAACTTAATGTGTATTTCATTCTATACTTAATATTCAGAATTTCATTAATATGAAAATTCAAAATTTTCAATTAAATCATGTTTGATGAAATTGGTAGCTAAAGTAGATATAATTTTTTACATTAAAAAAAGTTTCATTAATATTATGTTAACAATTATGTAAGTTCAATATTCATCAAAGAAATATTCAATATAAATACAAAATTCATTTTAGTGATTTGTATTTATAGAAACTAAATAGCATCGAACAAAAAAAGTAACTGATTGAGTACAATCATATATTTTTCATAGTATATAATGCAATCACATGGCAATTACTATTTGTTTGTAGAATGAGCATAGTTTATTTTTTATACTCACATTTTTCTATTTACCATTTATAATAAACCAGTAACTGAAGATTTATAAGGGTTATCATTGTTTATATATTTGTATAATTACATCCAAAAATTGAATCAATTTTATATTATCTTTACAAATTGAAGATAACTGAATAATATTAATTATGTATGAATGTGTACATTTGTATGTCTGTATCCATCCCAGAAGTCCTTTTTTATTCATCTAATAATTAAAATAGATTATTTATTAAAATACACAGGTATTCTAATAGATAATAATGAATTCAAATGATGTGTATTAAAAAAGTATTCTGTAAACAATACTTTAATTCATAAGAAAATACTACACTATGTCTAGAAATCATAGTTTCAATAAAATATAAGTAAAACATTTTTATTTTTATAAACTGATCAGATGAGACAATCTGATATTAGAGTGATTAATGATAATTCATTGATTAACTGTCAAGCAGAAAAAAATATTTTTTTGATTGTTCATTATGCTTTTTTAACAGTAATATATTGCAGATAATTTTATGTCTCAAGCTAATAAAATAAACAGAATGAAAGACAGTTATGTTACAAACTTCATTTTGATTACTGTTTGTATTATTTCTCAAATATGTTATTTCAATCTGATATGTGCTTTTTGTTATCCTTTTTTTTATTTGTGTATATGAAGGAAACTTAGAATTATTGATTTATATTGAATATTTATGGTATATGATTAATAAAATTGTTTTTGATTAATTTTATATAAAGTATGTATGTGTGCAAGTATATATATATGATAATGATAATATATGTATGATAATGAAGATTTGGAACATCTTTATGTAGTTATCTTCATATTATTGTAAAATTAATTAAGTATGTAGTATACTTATTATTCAACGAAATTGTGTTCTGAATATTAACTTTTATGTTTATACATAGTATAATATGTTAATGTAGGAAAATATAATTTTTCTCAGCTGAATTTTTTATGTGAAGAAAAAATTCAACTAACTGTTCAGCAAAGCTTGTATTATTTTTTCTATTGGTAGAATATTAATTGATAACGTATATATTATTTTATTTTAAGTTATATAATCAGTAAATTCTATTATATTCGAAATATGGTCAACTTTCCATAGATTTTAAGGGAATAATTTTTATAAGATGTTTTGTCAGAGCTTTATTGGTTAGTTTTGAGTCTATATAAGTGCAATCATAAGATTATATTTATAATGTTAAATTTTTTGTTGTTAATTATAATCATTGCTTGTTCTAATTATTTAGATATGAGTTATTCATGTTAAAAAATTGTAATCTTGTAACTAGATAAGTATAAACAATATTGAAAAGTTCAATTTTATTAAACTGGCAATGATGAAAGTTTTTATTAAAAAAGTGCAAAAACAGCAATAAAAATAATGAATTGAATGAAAAATATTTTAATATTTATTTTTGCAATTATTTAATATAAATGACTGAATTCCAATATATTTAATCATTTATTTAATATTAAGAAGGAAAACGTAGCTGATTATTTTCGTATGAAGTGTTTCACTTTGAAATATTATTCAACTTTAAAATAATTGATAATGCTTATTTTGTGTGTATTAATTTTAGGTCTGTTTTAAAAACATTTTTCAATATATTAAACAAGTATTTTCTGTATTATGATAAAAGTTATTTTCATTTTGGTGCCACATTTTATGTATACATATATGTTTTAAATTGCTCTATTGATTTTCATAAATATTTTGTATCTTGATGTTAAATTAAACAGGTAAAAAATGTTTTTTGTATATTATTTTTCATTAGAACTTTTTAAAATAATTTACATATTTTTTTATGCAGTCTGTAGTATAAAACACTTAATTCAAAAGTATATACCTTTTAAAAAACATATATGTATATAAATTTTTTATTGGAGTCTATATTGCAGATATGTTTTTTTATCTTAGTAATGTTTGAAAATATGTACAAAGATACTAAGCCGTGAATTTTTACTACAATTTCTTCCTTAAATTAAGAAAAATTTCTTAATTGCTTGTAATATACGTCCATTTTGATATAGATACACTATAAATACTATAATTTATTTAGGACAATATATTTTGAGCCAATGACTGATAATAGTGCTGCACATTCCAGAATAATTGTAATGAAATCAATAATTATATTACATTTTTTTATAGATGACACAATTATATGTGCAAGTACACTTCAATATCAAGGTCTTAGAATTAATTCTAGAATTGAATCCGTCAATTATATTAATTCAAGAGTAGATGTTAATGTATGTACATTTAAAAATTTATTTTATGAATCATTTTTACAGTTTTGTAATTTTCGATTCTTATGCATAATAATTATCACAAGAAGAAATGCTGCATGTTGTCTATAAGTGCCTATTGATTTTTATCGATAGTATAGTCGCATCTTTCACTACAAAATGTTGCATTTTTTCTACAGGATTTTGAAATTGTAAGGTATATACGCTTACATACTTATATAGGTACATAAAAGAAAGTTGTATTTAAAAATAAATAAATCACTGAATATATCGTGATAATTTATAACTTGTGGGTATGTTAACATTTTTCAATTTTTGCAGATAATCATTATCTTATGAAAGAATAATATTAAGTTATTTTCCCAATCTATTTCCATTATATTTCAGTTCTAATTTAGACAATTAATGTATGTATATTAGAATTTTATATTTAAAGTGTAACAAACATTTTTTAGAAATGTATATGAATATGTATTTCAAAAAGAATTTGTAATTTTGACTAAATATTTGTACTGAAAATATTTTGTTAGTGTTTTTAATTTTTTCCAGATAACTATGTTATCAATTGTTGTAAGCAATTATTAAAAAGTGTAGTAAATTATCTTTATAACAATTGTATAGGTTTTTTTTTGTGGTTGTCTTGAAATATTGTCTTTTGTAATTATTTTGTGTAAATTTTGCATGCAATTTTTGTAATAATAAATTTATAAATTAGATTTGTATAATTGATATAAAAAACAAACAAATTAAATATGGATTTACATGCCTCTAAATCCTAAATATCAACTGTAATGTAGCTTATTTTGCAAACTTTGTCAATTGTCTTTTCAATTTATTAAAAATGTTCTAACAATATTTTACACTCTAAATCCTAATCTGGCAGAATGAAGTCTTCAAAATTACAAATGATCACTTTTTAAGTGAAACTAATGTTTTACATTTTGTAAATTTAATAGCTGAGCTTTTAGATATTTATGAGGAAATAGTTTAGCTGAATGACAAAAATAACTTACAGCTAACTTTAAATTATATATTTTGCATGTGAATATTGTTTTACACTGAACTATACACATTTAAATCTTTAATACAAAAACAACTATACATTTCAATAAAATTGTATTTTCTCATATTATTTCTACATTTTTAACTATATTTTAACATGTTATTCATACTTGTCTTTTATATGTTTCCATAATTTCTGTAAAAAAATTGAAAATGTATTAGGTTACATTAACACCAATTATGTAATGTACATACCCCTTTATTCATATTGTCAAAGATATATTCAGAACCTAAATCGAATGTCCTTTCAAAGAAAAATGCACTTGCAATAATTGTAAGAGCAAACGTTGACGTTCTCTTGAAAAGAGCATTATAAACAGTTGTGCCTAGACCAGACATATTTTCTTTTCAATTAAAATTCAGTATCACAATTTATGAGACAGCTATGTAGTAGGGATTTTCAAACTGAAACTTTTTTTGTGTTGGTTGGGTGTACTGTTTTAAAATCGCAAATTATTTTGCAACTATATTGAATGAAATTTTTGTCTTGAGTGTTTTTACGTATAAGTTTATAAGAATATGATATAACATTTATTGTGTTTGTGGATATGGGCGCCAAAGACTCGAAACGAGCCTGTTTAAGTTATGAAGATGCTGTCAAACGAGGTGGGTGTGGTATATATTTTCTACTAAATTGTTTGTATGCACATAACCTTAAATTCATATACGTTTTGACAGATAAATTGAATATACATACATATATGTATGCGTACATATATATATATATATATATATGCATACATACATACATACATGCTTTTTTATAAGATAAAGTAGTGAATAGATATGAAATAGATGTAATTAGTTACAAGCATTATTTTTTTATCAATTTGCATAGACAATTATGCACTAAAATGATAATATATATATATATATATATATATATATATATATATATATATAAATATATATATATATATAAATATATATATATATATATATATATATATATATATATATATAAATATATATATATAAATATATATATATATATATATATTTATTAAACATATGTATTTATATATGTGTGTTTAATATATTTACATTGATGATACTTATGTATTTATAAACAGTTGTATGTATGTATCTTAATGTGTACAATAATCTTATTTGT
The DNA here is from genome assembly GCA_034766995.1 of Acanthacorydalis orientalis. Taxonomy (NCBI): domain Eukaryota; kingdom Metazoa; phylum Arthropoda; class Insecta; order Megaloptera; family Corydalidae; genus Acanthacorydalis; species Acanthacorydalis orientalis. The sequence goes on from CM068317.1 coordinate 47,325,138, forward strand.
ACTTGTGAGTGCACACATATAATTGTAATGAGATTTAAGTTAAAACCTGAATGCTGCTTTATTTCCAATAATTGAATTTGTAGTAATTAAGTTTTATTTATATTTGTTTTTATTTTCTTTGTATTCAATTATTCAACAGTATTTTCATGATTTACAGAATTATATATAGATAACTTCAATATTATTAAGAATAATCCACATATTTTTTTAATGTACCAGCACTGCCCATCTTTTTTAGCATATATATATATATATAAAATTATCTAACATAAACCATGACATTTGTTTGTAGTAAAAAATGTAATTTTGTATTGTTAAATAATATAATCATATGTATCTGTATCAATATTATATTTATAGTGTCTGAAACTGAGTTTCGACGAATTTGCGAGGCTTTCAAACGTCTTGCTGGTGGAGGAAATACAATTGGAAAAGATGCATTTACATATGATGTTTTGGGAGAGTGTGTTCCTTCCACGGTAGCAGAACTCCTCTATGTTGCTTGTGGAGGTACATCAAGAGGAATAGCTTTAAGAGAATTATTGTGTGGGTTGGTGTTGCTTACTCGTGGAACACAAGAAGAAAAAATTAAGTATGTTTTGAAAGTATTTTCATTTATTCGTTTAGTGTTGTTTTTATATTTTTAATATGAAATTGAAATAGCCCATTAGCTTCATTCTAAATTTAAGAGATATAAATTAAGTTTATATAGAAGTGTTATTAATACTTAAGTGATACAAAGATATAATTGTAGCTTTGAACTATAGGTAAATGTGTTTTACTAACTATATATATATATATATATATGTATATATATATGTATGTATTAATTTATAATATATTTGAACAGGTTTCTTTGGAATTTATATTGTAATGAATCGGGTACTTGGATATTTCGTTTTGACTTTTTACGAACATTACGAACAGAATGGGGAGAAAAAGATGTGAGTCGATTTGCAGCAAGTTGTGATTCATTGGTATCTTCATTATTTGGTCCTGGACAGGATCGAGTTAGTTTTGAACAGTTTCGTGGATGTATATTACAAAATACAGATGGAACATGTTTATCTCGCTGGTTGTTACATGATTCAGCAACCAATCTTAGTTCTGAATTAGAAATGCCAACTTTTTATCAGACGTTGGCAGGTGTAACACATCTTGAAGAACAAGTAAGAAATAGTTCCTTTAATTTTATGTTTCAGTTAAACAATTAGCGTGTCTTATATTTATTTAAGAAAAAATGTTTCAGTAAGTAAAATATAATCAAGTTTTTTTATTTGTAGGATATATGTGAACTTGAAAAGTGTTTTTGGGCTTTGCAAGCAAGTTCAGCATCAGGTCAACTTGATGTGACTTGTTTAAGTCCGTTGGTGTCTCCTCCGATTCCTCAAAGTGTGTGCGCAGGTTTATTTTTTGCTTTAGATGAAAATCGAGATGGACATATTGATTTTAAAGAATTATGTTGCGGTGTTAGTGCTGCATGCCGTGGTCCCATGGCTGAACGTATGAAGTGTTAGTATAATTTTTAATTTATTTAAAAAGTACATGCAATTTTTATATACAAAATATAATTTTTAATTTAATTAGTCGTATTGAATTATTTGAATAAGAAGGTAAATGTTTACTTACAATATTTTTAATTAACAATTATATATTTATTTTATGTGTATAAATCTCATTTATAAAATTATTTCTTTACGGAATAAAATTATAATTGGTTTTCAGTCTGTTTCAAAATATTTGATGTTGATCGGGATAATAAACTAAACGAACTTGAACTGCAACATATGACTGAAGTGTTGGCATTAGTAAGTTCAGAGTGTGAAAGAGCACCAGTAATTTCTGCACAAGATATCATGAATTCAGTAAATCAACGGTTAAATAATGGAGAGCTTAGTCAGGAAGAATTTTTAATATGGGCTGTTGAAGATAATTGTCCTTCTCATTATTTTCTTGAATTGCTTTTTGAAGTTTGCCATATATCATTGGGTTTGAAACCCCAATGTCGCCATAATGAATATGATATAGGTTTGTTTTTTAAAAAAAGATAACATGGATTTATTGTTATTATTTTTGAATATGTTTATTTTTTTAGTTACTCGTTGGTTAATGAGAGAAGAAAGGCGAGGGTATAGGGTAGGACAATTTTGGTATTTAATTAGTACATCTTGGTGGCGGTCGTGGGTTGGTTATACAACACCACGTTCAGAAAATTGTTCTTGTAGACCAGTTGAAGAGGGAATAGCATGTGATGAGAGTTTTACTTCTAATTCAACAGGTATATATCTATTTGAAAATAATTTTTGAAGTGTATGTATATATATATATACACATATATTTATTAAATATATATATATATATATATTTATTAAAAAAATGCTTTTAGAATCAATGGGAGATTTATTAAATCGTGGAGAAACGTCCAGTCTTGCAAGCAGCAGTGGCGTATCTAGTAGTAGTGGGTGTATAGCAAAAAAGTTGGTTAATCCTGGTCCAATAGATAATTTATGCTTAGTAGCAGAACAAACTTTAAAAGTGACTACATTGACTGGTGAAGGTGGTAGATTGAGACGAGATATGACGTTAGCACAGCATAGAGATTTTGAACTTGTTCCAGATTCATTGTGGAAAGCATTAGCGTTGTGGTACAAATATTTTTTTCTGTTGTTAAAAACTTTAATTATATGATATATGATATTTTTTAAATAGGTATGGGGGACCATTACCTTTACCACGACAAGTTATTCGTCCGAAAAGTTCATCAGGTGATGTAGAATTAGAATTGTATCCATTGAGTCTTAGAGTATTAAGACATCAGCCAGCTGCTGGAACAACTACTACTTGGGGTGTTGCTGGGATGGTTAGTGGACCTCCACCAGCTGCTCCTCGTCGTTATGTTGCACACACTGCAGCTTTTAGTAGATTAGCTTGTATACGCCAAGTAGCAGAATTTCTCTCCCAGCGGTTAGCATTACGAGCTGATGATTTTCGTCTTTGGCATGTGACAGTCAATGATCAGTTAATTTTACTTGAAGATGAAAATGCTACTTTACATGAACTTGGAATATGTGATGATGATCAGTTATTGTTGGAGGTAAGTATTATGTATTTTGAGTACCATTTATATTTTAAAAATATAAAAAATATTTTATAATTGTTATTTGTAATATATTTATGTAAAATGGTGTCAATTTAATGATTGAACATACTTTTTTTTATGGAATATTAACCAACATTTTGTTAAAAGTGTATAAATTTTAAAACTTATTCCTGTATTTTTATAGGTTCGTAATAAAGATTTAACATGGCCAGAAGAACTTGGTGCTTTGTGCAGCGGTGCAGGCCAGGAGCGTCGTGTTACATCCGCTCCACCACATGGAGCTACTGGCTTGCACAATTTAGGCAATACTTGTTTTATGAATGCGGCTTTACAAGCTGTGAGCAATACTTTACCACTTAGTCAATATTTTGGACGAAAGTTGGAGTTACGAGAGTTAAATCGCACAAATCCATTAGGTACACGAGGCCAGTTGGCTCTTCGTTATGCTGAATTATGTCGAGAATTATGGGCAGGTAGTGCACGCTCAGTTGCCCCACTTCGGTTACGATTCTGTGTAGCTAAACATGCACCACATCTAGGTAGTTTATCCTTTTTAAGTACAAAATATGTATGTATGTATGTGCGTACGTATATGTATGTATCCATATATTTTAGCCGGAGGAGGTCAACATGATTCACAAGAATTATTAGCATGGTTATTAGATGCATTACATGAAGATTTAAATAGACAGTGTATATCTGATGCAACATATGCAGAACTCAATGATTCAGCAGGAAGGCCAGATCGAGATGTTGCAGCTGAGGCATGGGAACAGCATACTAAACGCAACCATTCAATAGTTACTGATTTATTTCATGGTCAGCTGAAATCTAAAGTTACTTGCCAGAGTTGTGGACATGAATCTGTACGTTTTGATCCATTCAGCATGTTAAGTTTACCATTGCCAATGGAAAGTTTCACACTTTGTGAAGTTCTTGGTAAATGTAGAAAATAATAATTTACTATTTGTTACATTATTAATTAATGCATTTATTAAAAATAATATAATTTCTAACGAAGGATTAAAAATTATATATATTTTTTAGTTATTCGTTTAGACGCATCAGTTCCTATTAAATATGGTCTACGTTTAAACTCGGATTCAACGTATGCAGACCTTAAGAAACAATTACAGCCTTTATGTAATATTAGTCCAGAAAGATTACTTTTTGCAGAAGTATTAAATTCTCAGTTAAAAAGTTTGCCGGGTGATACTCAAAAGTTACGTGTAACAACTTTAGTAGAACTTAATGCTTATGAATTACCGGTTAGAAGTTTTATAGCTGATGGTGTTAATATTATAAATCAACCAATGAGAACATCTTTAAAAGGTATAAGTTCTTTTCATGTATATTGCTCTCAATTAAGTGTAAACTTTAAATTACTTTATTCTTTAAATTGTTTAAATTTACAAAATAATTTCTAATTTTATGTTATAGTAAATAATTTAATCCTTTGAGAAAATCATTTATTAATTGTTAATTGTGAACTTTTTTTTAAAATAGATTTAACTTTGTTTTTACTGTTTTTATAGGTGCTGCATCACCATCGGAAAGTCCATTAGTACGCCATAGAGGTCAAAGCAGTGATGCAGTTTCAGCCGAGGTAAGCTCGTGGAATTCAGGCCTGTGCATGCCGAATCTATTCTGCTTTAAGGTACGCACCTAGCATGGCTCACATTTATTTGTAGTGTAGATTAAAATCACTATATTTTTACTGTTAAACTTCCTTTTGTGTATATCTGTTTATTTGCTTTGAAATAAAGCAAAATATCGAGAAGTGTTTTTGTAATAGTTTTCTTTTACTATTTTGTAATTAATTAAGTTTGAATAGTGTCATAAATTATTATGTTCTTGTTTTGTTGTATTATATATTTAAAAACAAAAAGGGCTGAGTTATGCTATCAGTTGCGTAGAATTGTCAAAAACTGTATATGTATATAATATTTAAATTGTCTAAACAAACTTTTATTATGTTGTAGTTTCATCATGTTACATATTTACATTCAATTATTTAATTTATAACTTTTTAAGATTTGTAAGTATTCTATGTGCTTGTGTGTGTGTTTGTATATGTATATATGTATGATGCCATTTATAATTATTTATTTATTTAGAAAATGAAAGTCAGTTAGTATTATTTTAACATACATAATTCACAGTTTTTGTCATTCACTTACTGTATATAGAGGTTGCATGCAGATAATTATATTAATTTTATTATATAATATTACTTTTAAAAAATATTAATATGAATTTATTTTTAACAAATACTCTTACATTTTTTTGTTAATCTTGTAGATTTTTCAAGATCTTGCAGTTATAAGTAAGTTGTTTATATAATACTAATAGTTTCAATTCTAAATGTTTTAGTCTCATACTACAGTGGTAAGTACAAGGTCAAACAGCATTCAAGTGAATGAAATGCAGCAGTCTACAATGAATATGAAACCGGTTCCTTTCTTAGTCGCAATCCATCGTAAGATGGTTCGACAGGAAGCATATTTTTTATCTCATCATAAATGTAAACCAAGTATATTTGGAGTGCCATTGTTGCTCGGTTATAATGGTGAAACATCATGTCAAGAGTTATATGAAGCTGTTTGGGCTCAAGTTACTCGTCTGTTAAGTCCTATGCCGCAGACTGATCAAACTAATCATGCTACTGATTGGTAATAAATATTTTTATTTGGAAGTTTTTAATTGTTGGTACAATATATGAATTATCATAAGAAAATTTTCATTTATTTTTTAGTGATGATTCATTGGGTTATGAATTTCCATTTACATTATGTGCAATAAGTGCAGGATCAGGTGGACGATGGTGTGCATTATGCTCATGGAGCAGGTTTTGCCGTGGTTGTAGATTACCTTGTAAGGAGACACTTCTTACTGAAATTTGTGATTCACCATCAAATGATTTATGTATTGCTATTGACTGGGACCAAACAGCTTTGCACTTGCGATACCAGTCTTCGAGAGAAAGGGTACAGTATATTGATTAATAGCTCTTTAACATGTGCTGTTCTAATAATAAAAGATTTTTAATTATTTTTATTAAATATGTTAAAAAAAATTAGTTATGGATAGAACACGAGACTGTAGCGCAATGTCGTAAAAAGCACACGGAGCCAATAGATCTTGACCACTGCCTGCGTGCCTTCACTTCTGAAGAGAGATTAGAAGCAAAGTATCATTGTAGTGTTTGCAAAAGTTTGCAACCCGCTACTAAAAAGTTACAAATTTGGAAGCTACCTCCTGTATTAGTAAGGATAATAAGTTATATTTCTGTATATCTTGTTGAATAAAAGGTTTTTTTATGCACATAAAGTCATATAGCAATATGCTTTTTTAGGTTATTCATTTGAAACGTTTTGATTATGTTAATAATAAATGGGTAAAAACACAGAAAGTTGTTAACTTTCCATTTACTGATTTCGATCCAACAGCATATTTAGCAAGTGTACCTCAAGAGACAATCTTGAGACATCGTGAATTAAATATGATAAAAGATACAGGCTTGACTGGTGTGAGGGAAAGACTTGAGTCTACAAGTTTAAGTCGGACACCTGTTAATGATGAAGATCTACAAGATTTTCACCAGCATAAACTTAAACCAGATCAAGATCCATTTGAATTGAAATATCAGTTGTATGCTGTTGTTGTGAGTATATATTAGAAAAATTGTAATGTGTATTTATATACAAGATTTATTGTTGCTTATTGATATTACTATTAATATTAAAAATAATTACTATTAATATTTGTAATTTTAAAATGTTTAAAAGTTATTTTTATTTGGTTATAAATTGTAGTTTTATAGAAATTTGGTATTTTTAGAGCCATTCTGGAATGTTGAATGGAGGCCATTATATCTGTTATGCTTGTAATCCTAATGGTTCTTGGTATTGTTACAATGATAGCTCTTGTCGAGAAGTTGCTAGATCAGATTGCACTGACATTGTAAAAGCTAAAATACCATCAATGGACACAAGTTCAGCATATATTTTATTTTATGAACGGTCTGGTCTTGATAGCGTGTCGTATTATCCGGACACTTCAAATGGCACTGTCATGCAGGACATGGACAGCGATGATGGTGATGCAGATGTGAGAAAAAATTGTATAATAGCATGAGCTGAAAATAATTTTTGTATGTGATTGTCAGGTCTATAAAAGGAAATGCTAGAAGTTATTTATTATTTAGGATGAACAATGATATTCTAATATGCATTTTGTTTCCAGGCAGATATTCTTACTTATTTTTTTTTTGTGTATATAAGTGTGTTTGACATGTATATGTGTAGTGTGTATGTATATTTGCATTTATGTGCAACATTTAAGAATTACATATTTTGAAGCTAAATAAACGTACTAATTTCATGTAAACAAAGGCTTGCCATAGAATAGATCATAACAATTGTGTTAAAGGTGTCCTTTTTTTTATTGAATGATAATCGTAATTGTGGTAGCAGTGTCCTATAGTACAATATTAAGATTTTAGTTAAGTCGAAAATAAAGTAAATTATTAGCAATTTGAACTAAATTTTTGTTTTTAGATACTTTCCAAGTAAATGAAAGGTTTATTTTAATTTAATTTTTTGCTTATGAATTTTTCTATGCCTTTGTAAACTTAATCTACTTAAATTAATAAATGTTTAGTTTTTTGTAAATTGCTGCCAAATGAATTTTATATCTTAGGTTTTAAAACAAGTTAGTCATATTTCAGTTAATTTGTCTAAATAAGATTTTATTAATCTATGTTTTGTTAAGTTTAGTAATTGATTTATTATTTGTTTTTTAATTGTTTAATACAGAAATATTGTATTTTAAAGTTTCAGTTATACATTTACTCTTGTATAAAAATGCTTTACGTTAATATATAATTTGTTTATTATGTTAGTATATTCAGAATACAAATTAAATATAAAAAAACCCGTAGGCTGAAATAGAATCTGAACAAATCTTTGTAATAAAGGATAGGTAATAATAAATTATATCATTGTTCAACTACATAAACAGAGCTTCATTTTAAGTTTTTAAAATGTGTATTAATCTGATAAAAATGAGTGCCTAAAATAGAATTTTTTCAGGCATAAGTAAATATGTGGCCTTGTGTAATTTTATTTTTTAAATATTTGATATAATGTATTCAGTTTCACCAAATTTGATTATTTAATTTATGTCAATAATTTAGCATTTTGTAGTTATGTTTTAGCTTGTAGTATTTCTTATATTTTAAGAAAAGTTATTGGTGCCATTAAAAATTGCAACACATTCTTATGAGTTAGTGCCTGAAGTATAATTCATTCACATACACATTATACATACACACACACACATATATATATATATATATATATATATATATATATATACATATATATATAAATAAATAAAGTGTATGTGTGTGTAATTTCTTTTTGTGTGTATATAAACAAATTTATCTTTAAATATATTGTTTGTACATTTTTCAACTTGTACTAAAAATGATTTTCAGAATTTTAATTTATTTATATGCTTCTCATAACTGAAATTTATTTTGTATTTTAAAAACATGAAAATATATCAGGGCAAGTTTTTATTCAGCAGTAAAATTTTTTAGAAAGTTATTTCAGAATTATAATCATAATTGATTAAATGTATTACATTAACTATGAAATATTAATTTATATCAAACATTTAAAATAATTATTTTTTATAATAGTTTCATGCTATGTAAATAATAATTATGCATTCATATATAATAGTAAAGTATTTGTAATAAATATGATATACTTTGTTTATTTCATTAATTTTTCAAGTAATATTAAACAATATGAAGTAAATAAAACATTTTTATATCTAAATTATGTTAGATATGCTCTAAACAATTGTTTAAGTAATGCATCACACTTGTTTCACTAAGTGTGGAATGATTTTGTTTAAATTAATCTCGATTAGTTAATTTTGAACAGATTATTTGAAACAAATAATAATGGTGCACATAGTATTATATATTTATTAACGGAATTAGCGTGTTATATTAATTTCTAGTATTTCCTTATAGAATGATTATAATTATTCCATAAAGTCGGGACCTACAGAAGTGCAGTTAAATGTGAATATTATTAGATAATTGTTTCTATGTTTCCGATATGATAATTGTTAATAAGCATCTGATAATATATGTATATTATGAATAGTTTTTATTGTAATTTTATACATAATTATGTTATACTTTTATAGTATGGGCTATATTGAATGATATTATTTATTGAACTTTTCTTCATGTATGTTGTTTTGAAATGATTCGTAAAAATGTCAAAATATACTATATTTATGTAATATTACTAAATATGATCTTATAGTTTTCAAATTATATTTTATTCATATACTTGATTTTTTAATTGGAATGAGCAGAGTTAATAATACAACAGTTTTTCAATGCCCACAAAAAACACTACATTTATGCATACTTTCTTTTAAAATAGAATTTATTTTTATTCCATTGGTGTCAATTTTATTCTATATAATGAAATGTAGTTTTATTTCAAGAGAATATTTTAAAGTAGTATTTTTTGACATTAAACATATGTTTTGTTTTTTAAAATGCGTATGTTTTATCATCTTAAACATTGTGTATGTTTAAACCAAATATGAAATAAAGTCATTTAAATTTTTTTAAATTATATCCAATACTGTTATTAATTACAAATATAGTATCATTATATGACCAGATAATGGGTTCTTTCATGCATTTTTTTCATTCATAATAGTATTGGATATGGTACTGAAATGCTAGACATTCTTTAATTTTCTTTATTTAAATGTGAATCTGTTCCGAATGTGGAATTCTATAGAGGTGAAGGTCAGTGCTGTTATTAGTGGTTAAATAATAATGCAGTTTTATAGCTCAATTATATTGTGCTTCATCTCACAGACATCATACATATTAGAGCAATAATGCTATTAAAAAAATCATGCTGTGATTGAAATTGCCAGATAGCAATAGTCACAACAGATATTAGTGGAAATGCTGCATTCTTTATAGAACAAATGATTATAATTTTTATTTATACAGTACATAGATATGTTTTATGTTCATTGTAAGGTTATTTTTGGAACATGATAACCAAAGAACAACTTTAAAAATATAGTATTCACTAGTCAGTTAAAAAAAATATGAGGCAAGCATTGATGGTGTTTGTCTCTCAGTGCCATTCAGTATATGTTGTTAATTATTATTTAAAGCAGTGTAAGGGTATTTCTTGTACATTACATAATTAATATACTATTATAAGTATTCTTTTTCTTTTTTTAATCCCACCCTTTTAAATACTGAAAAGAAACTTGCCATTAAATTTTTATATTTGTTATTTTTGTGATAATAGTTGCAAATCATTTTCAAATAAACCATAAAACAATTACTTTTTATATTTATTATCATAAATGATTATTTCATATCTAGTAACAAAGTCAAAGATTAGTTTATCATCCAATATGTTTGTATAAGTCTTGTAAATTATTATATATATATTTGTAATCTAAGTGTTAAATAAATTATTTTGCTTATTTTAACTATGTGTATTTTTTTGTGAGTAGCTTTTTCAAGGAAAAGAAATTCAGTATAATACAATTTATAATAATTTACTTAGAGACATTTACTTGTTAATTTATTTATAAATTATTTTTTGATAACATTTTATGAAAATGAATCGAAATTTTAAAATGAATTAGTTACTTTTTTAAGAAATTTGATGTGAAATGTATATCATAAATATCAAACTAATGATAAAGTGATAAAAGTTTGGATTGCTGTATTATCATCTTGTGATTCTCAAATTTGTAGGTTTATACTGCCTCTTGCTTTCTTTGTCTACATAGTTATGTTCGTATGTGCTTTCGTTTGATTTTATTAAACACAATTGATTGTTTTTAATTAACTGATAATTATGTTTATTACGATAGTGATGAGCATATATTTCACCTGAAAGCCATGGTGGCCAACATCTAAAATGTAATATTAGGAAAGAGTCGATGTTTTAGAACGTGAAAGTGAAACGCGTTTTGGGTAGGTTATGGGAAATCATCATTCACATGGGTCCTCGACAAAAAACCATGAGGAACTCAAATCCAGCCCAGATTCTGCAACGTCAAGTACAAAAAAAGGTATTTCTAGATCTTCGTCTGGAGCAGACATTCAAGATAAAACACCAACACAATTGGTTCCAATCGAGAAGTTAGCTAAGGTAACTTGTGCTAATTTGAAATACGTTTTAAGTTTTAAACGTCATGAATGAAGACGTTTTAGTATGAAAGATAGTAGTTCTGTTTTCAGATTTCATTGCTGCTATCTTTTATATGACGACTGCATATGTATATTTATACGAGTCACATGTATATATACATTTAAAATTATCCATTTTTGCAATATTTTGTAGATTATAATCATGACGGTACATCACACATATATATATATATATATATATATATATATATATATATATATATATATATATATATATATATATATATATATATATATAAATGGATATGTATGTATATATTATAATAGTTTGTAACTAAAGTAATATTTATTAGTAAGTATTTATCTGCAGTCAGCTGTTTTTAGTTGGCTAGTGTATAGATAGATTTATTAAGAATTTTAAATTTTAATCAGAATAATTATTTTATTAAGAATTTATTTATTTCTTTGTTATTAGATTGTATGTATATATTATTTTTTTACGTAGGTTTTTTTGTAGCCGGTAGTATAATTATCCTTTTTATATTTTTTTATAGGTGTCACAATTATTGAATAATATTTTATAAATATTTAGTAAGATCGCATTTTTAATTGATAAATGTAGTTTCATTAGATCTTTTTTTTTAAAATATACTTTTAGATATAAATTTATTATTTTTGCTTTTCATAGTTGTTTTATCATTTACTGCATAAAAATGTTTAGTCGATGAGATAACTGTAAATTCATTAAGTCAGGACTCGTTTTTAATTACAAATGTATTTTTAAATATATTTTTAGATGTATAATTTTTCTCTTTATCCGTTCTGCTTTTATTCAAAGCATTGTTTATTTTTGGAAGTATATATACGAAAATAGCAAATTTGTATTGCTTTTATATACTTTTTCTCTTTTTCTGTGAAGATTTTGTTGCAAAAGTCACAAGAAGAAAATGGTGTACAGGGTATCACAAGTCTTACCTTCTCAGTAAGTATTCAGATATTATCAATGAAGAATATTTTACATTTTATCAACTGTAAGATATATTTGTCTTAATTTTTAGCGGTATTTATTTCCGTTGTACCCTGAATTTGCAGAACGTTTGTTTCATTATTTTCATAGATTGTCTAAAGCAAAAACTACTTACATAGGTGTAACAGCATTTAAACAACAATGTGAAAAATTTTTAGCTGTAAGTTTAATGTTCTTGTTAATAATAATACTTGATGTGTATCTAATATAGATTATTGTTTTTTCAAAGATGCTAGATGAAGAAGCAATTAGGGAAACTTATGTTAAAATGTTTGCTAGTGATAGATTTAATGTAGAAGAAACATCAGAAGTAATTACACCTGTGAATATGCGATCTTTATTGATGTGTGCGTATAAATTGGCTATGGATCATTATAGTGAAGGGCCTCAAACTTGTGTAAATGTAAGTATATTTATTATGTTTTTGTTTGAAAATGATTAAAAGCTTGTATTTATTAAAAAAAAGTTAAATAGTAGAGCTGTAATTCAATTTTAAGTATTATATCTGTAATTGCAAATAAAATCTTATATTTTTTAATTTTCATGCAACAGATAACTGAAAAAGAGGAAGAGGTGAGATAATGAAAACAAAATTTAATGGTTAAAAAAAGTGGCATTGGCAGCATAAATATTTACTTCACAGTTTAAGAAATAAATCTTTTAAGTATTTTTTTGTATTCCTTGTTTGTTTAAATTAAATATTATTTTTAAATATTCATAAACATAAAATCCATATAATTTTAAGTATTGCAGTAAAGTATACTTTATGCACTTCAGTTATACTTGTATGTTTCTGTTCTGTTCTATTTTAAGTAATGTAGTTTCATTAATTATAATTTTAAAAATGAATCAATAATATGTACTACTATTAATAGTATGCTAGAATTTAAAATTTGTGATTTGTTGTAGATACAAAGAACACTTTCAGCAGTAGTCGAATCCTGCTTTCACTTAAAACATGCTTTGTCAGTACAGTTTGTAGCTCACTGGTCAGAAACTCATTGCCCGAGGATATTATTTCCTTTACATCGTTTTGCTGTTCACACTCTTACTACTTCTTATCGAATTCTAGAGGCAGGTGAACTACCTGTTGCTACTGGTTTAGATTTAGAAACTCCTGTTCTTGATCAGCCATCTCCATTTTCTAAAGGCAAGTTGTTATAGATTAAAATAAGTATTTTGTTTAATATCTGATTACAATTTATAAAATAAACAAATGAGTACTTTTTTTAGATGTAAAGGAAAGTGATCGTCTTATGCCTATGTCACAAGCTTGGCTTTTGGCATCTGCCTTACCTCCTATGTATTCTAGACCAAGAACTCCTCCAAATAATAATGGAACAGCATTGTCCAGTCGTTCGTTTGTTGCCAAATTATTGAATGCGGTTCCGTCACACTGGATTCTTTTATATAATTCCAATCAACACGGTCAAGGTACTAATAGATTTCTTCATCATGTGATGGCTTATCGTGGTCCAACTCTTGTTTTGCTTCGCAATGATAATAGTGATGTATTTTGTATTGCATGCCCAAATGAGTGGCGTGATACACATTTATATTGGGGTACTGAAGAGGCTGTGATTCTCCAATTGCTGCCAAAGTATGTTATTGTGAAAGATTTATATATGTAAAAGTACTGATTTTTTTTATTTTACAGATTTTCACTTATAGAAAAAGGCCCTAAAATGTTGTATTTAAATACTGCTATAAGAGGTTATCCGCAAGGTCTTCGAGCAGGTAGTGATCCTCGAAAACCAATTATATCAGTTGATAGCGGTTTTGAAAAGATTGAATTTAAAAACATTCCGTTTAATTTAATAAGTATAGAGGTTCGTAAGAGTAAATGTATTGATTGTAATGTGGCATATTGATTTAAGAAATGCCATTTTTTTTATGTAGGTGTGGGGATGTGGTGATCTAGCAAGTCGTGAAAAACAACTTGATGTAAAAAAGTGGCAAGTCAAAGAGGCTGAACGTCAACGACATGTAAAGCTTAGTGCTGCAGATTGGTTGGACCATCCTGATCGATATCTGTTAGAGTTGGCAGGCAGAACAAATTATAATATACAGAGTTAGTAATATAATTCATTTTCCATATAATTAATAATTATATAACTAATTGTTAAAGATTAATTATTTTGGCTAGTCTGTTTTTTCTTTCTTGTAGAGAAAAAATGTAAGTAAAAGACACTTTCATACTTTTATAGTAATGTTTTTATATTTTTGGCATTATTTCATTAATATTTAAAATTCTTCTTAGAGTTTTTAATGTACATTTTTTAGATAATTGATTATTAATTATTGTATTTTACATTTATCAGGTTTATTAATCTGTTCTGTGATTGTTTACTTATGATATGAAAAAAATATGGTGTTATAATAATAAAACACTTAATCAATGTCAAAGTATTTTTCCTATTTTTTACTTAAGAGTAAAAGTAAAAATAATATGATTTCAGCATAAAATGAACATTCTTTTAATATTTTTAATAATGATATATTTTTTTATATAAAAATAAAATGACTTTGTAAAGATCTACTGTATATTAAAATATAATTATTTATTTATTAAAATGTAAAATAAGATTGTAATCAGTATTGCTTGCACGTTTTAATAGTATTGGTGTTTTAAATACATAATTAAATTGCTGTAATAAGTGTTTGTAAAATGTGTTTTACTATCTTATATTACAATATATTATTTTTAGAACGAATTAATCAAAACATAAATCGAATTGTAATTAAACATTAATTAACAGATTAAACAAGTTAATTATATAGAATTATTGCATATACTTGTGATTTTGATTAAGTGTTAAGTTATATCATGTGTTGAGTTGGTTTTATTAAGATGTTTGTTGCTTTATTTGTAGGCAAGAAATAACATTAATATTTAATTATGTATATTAATTATTTTGTACCAGTGGTTCTAATTAACGGACATTGTACTAGTTTATTTCATTTTTGTACTGTGAATTTAACTGAAAAGAAGCTTGCCTGGTGTTAAAATATTGACTTAATTGTATTGAATAAATTATTAATCAACAGATGTAACATACATGTTGAGTAAAAAATATTGTATCACTTAATACAGAGATAAGTTCATGATATCAATCATTGTGAGTTAATAAAGAATTCAGTAAGACATTTTCTTGAAGATAAAAACCACTGGTATTTTTTCATAGTAACCTAGTTAGAAATATTTTACAAGAAAATTTAGAAAGTTCAATGCTATTTTTTACATTTGTAAATATATTGCCAATTGTTATTGGAAATATTTTTTAATCATATAAATACGAAGTTCTATATAATACTTTTCATGGTTGTCGATAAACATTGATATATTTGGATACGAATTGAAAATATTCTCTACATATTTTTAATCTAACTGACTAAATATAATTGTTAATATTAAAATAAGTCTAAATTCTCAGTTAACAATGATATTATTTTATATTATACACACATTCCTTTCAAAAATGAATTCTGTTTTCACCCTACAAAACACACTAAAATGTTTCAATCAAAAGTAGTTAATAAATTATCGTTGATTATTTTGAATTGTCGCTTATGGTAATTTCGATGGCATCACCGTCATCCTCAGAGCACCGTGTTACCGAAAAATCGCACATTCCATACCAGTGTTTTGTAATAGTCAAGAGAATGTTTCAAAATTGTTTTCTTAGTTAAAGTTTATAATAAATATGTATTTAAGTATATTTAAAATATGAAAAATATATTTATAATAAAAGTATTTATATTGAATAAATCGAATTTTTTAGAAAAAATTAATTACACTCATAATGTAATTATTTTGATATCAGTAAAAAATATGTTTCTTTTTCATTAAAATCTAAAAGTAAATGTAAATGAAAACATTGAAATTGACTCTTATTTTACATATTGCAATAAATGTTCTATGTATTGTAGTTATTATGTACTTATTGTTCATTATCAGATTTCTTTTTGTTACACGGTATTGGTTAATAACAAGAATTGAAATAAAAGTGTACTTATATATAGAGTGAAGTTGTAGGAACAAATATTTTTAATATATTGATTGCGTTCAATACATTTTTTTTTATTATTGATGTATTTTTTTACAGTATATGTTAATAAAGGGAGAAAAATATATTTGGAGTAAATTGATATGGTTAATTGTCAGTACATTTTTGTGTTAGATAAATATTATTGATATAAAGATTATTTATTGGTGTGCGCGTGTGTTATGACTTTGTGTAAATAAATTGGTCAGATTGTTTGTAATAACCTAAATTAGTACGTTTCTATTTGCAAAGAAGTCAGTGTATTATATTTTTTTGAATTGCACAGTAAAAGTCGTTTGATTGTGACACCTGTTTCTGATGAATTAGAAGTGTTTTAGTTTTGTGCGCGATTGCTGTGATGTATTGTGTTTAATAAGGGGGATTTTTCTTATAATTGATAATATAGATAAGATCTAAATATGTCTCTATTGTGGAGGTCTGGGTTAAACAGCACGTCATATATTCTCACTGAGGACGGTGAGGACTAAAAAAAATTGTTAATATTTCGAAACTCGACTATTGGACTCACGTCATGATTGTCATTCGTAGTTACCGGTTATAACATACTACGTTCAATATTTAAAAAATGTTGGTCTAAGAAGCTAATTATATTTATCGTGTTAATTATATTTATCGTGGATAAATAAGTAATTTGTGTTCAATTAAATACTATATTTTCATTTGTATGTAATTTCGTTAAACTTCACATGCTTAGTGAACTATTAAAATGTTAGTGTGAAAGTCCAAGTATCAGTGCAAAGAAATGTTTAGTTTTTAATTAAAATTTCTGTTATTTTATATGTACAATAGTTTAAAAACGGTATTTTTCTAGGGCCATATATTAAAATGGTTAGAAATCGTAAATTTAAAACTTGTAAAATTTACAATGGAAAAAGTTTTAGTGACAGGTTATTTGACATCATCTTGCAAGGATTTCAATTTCGTGAGCAATTTCAAAAAGACATTTTCGATCTGAAAAATGGTAAGTAAAGATTTATATAAAATATTGAGTTTTAAGAAATGCATTTTTGTAACGTTTATTATTTCGATAAAATCATGAATAATATTTGTATAATACTATTCATTTATGATTATATTCATAGTCTGTGAAAATATAAATTATTTAACGTTATGACTATCATCTGAAAGTGTATATGATTGTTCATTGAAAATTATATTATTTATAAAAGTTGCCAAGTTCTCGTTTTCTAAAATAGTAGCATGGTTTCCTTCAATGTACGAAATAGACACAGGTTTGTCCACATAATCTGATAATCTTAAATCATCTTCAATACTGCTCGACGTGTGAATCACTGGCTTAATTAAACTTAACGGATATTTGAGTTTCTTTTCCCATTTTGGTTTATAATTCAATACAGCTTTTATTTTTGTGTAAGCATTATTCAACATTTTGTGTTGATATTCTTTGGAATATCCAACTTTTATTGGCATTATTTCAATCACTGTATCAATTCGGGATTTCCAGTCTAAGCACTTTTCTAATGTAGCCTGAAATTATGTTTAAACAATTATGTGTTTTAGTTTCAGTATATCTAATTAGACAGATATTTTCTAAGCATACCTTTACAGAACCGATACTGATAGGTGCTAATAAACCGATAATAGCACATAGTAATGCTATTTGGAATTCGTCTTCATTTTCAACAATTTGTTTTTGCGTTACCATTTCTTTTAAAAGGTGCGGCGAACCATCAATGAAACACAGTTTGCCCCTGTACCCTTCATTTTCTAACATATATGCAATTTCTATTGCTATTAACGTGCCAAATGAATATGCTACGAGATTGAATTCTCCATTTTCTATATTGTCTTTGATTTTCTATAAACAATAAAAATAGAAACTATTTTATTTAAATTTATTCTATGTGTTATTTTAAACAATAAATATAATAAGAAACGCCTGAGTAGAGAAATGTGTATAATTATCACGATTTTGAATCATAAAATATTGTGGCTAAATTCACTTTCGCAAATGAACTCTTTTTTCACCCACAAACCACAAGAAATTCTGATCAAAAATGTTCAGTAAACAATTTTTGATCATTTTTGTTGTTGTTTATGTGCAATCATTCGTGGCGTATCATGATTTTCAGAGCACCAACGGACAGAAAAAGTCATCAGTTTTTTTTTTTTTTAAGTTCTGAGGTAAACTAGAATTTATTTGTGAATGTAAAATCACTTTACAGACATGTTAAATAACATTGTACCTTGTATTTGGTATATTTACTGTTATGATTATCATGGAATTTATAACGTCTCTTAGTTTTGTAATATAGGTGAAATAGAATATTGAAGATTGTTCTTTATGATATAAACTAGTAAAAATGAATTAACTAGTATAAATTGCTATCAGGGAGTTTTTATTGGTGATAAAAATTTTACTTTTCGTAGAAATATCTTTTTTTGTTAATGACTATGCTAATATAAACTAACATTCTAGACAAAATGTCAGGGTTCTGTCATTTGTGTGTGATATAGCTCACTTCCATGTGTACAGCAGCTGAAACTTTAAGCGATTAAAGCCGCCGCGAGAAAATCAGTTGTTTAAAAAAAAGTTATACTCTTTCTTAGTACGGGGAGGAGATGCTCATAAGTCTGATTAATACGTCTGATATTTTATCGAAACTCAAAAGCTAAGACATTTCATATAAATATAACTTACAGGTAATAAATATTCTGCCATTTCTTGAATTGTTTGACAATTGGAGTCATGCCCCAGTTGCAAAACTAACAGTTTCGAATCTAATTTACTTCCGACAGTCTTAAATACAGATGCCATCCCTTCAATACCAGGTATCATGAATATTTTCTGCTTTTCATTATTTAAATTTCCCATTTGTATAATAGGCTTTGGCTCCCATTCCTCCTCACCGGCAAATTTTAGTATTAACTGCAGACCGTCCGTCTCATGCGGATTACTCTTGACATTGGATAATTCACTTTCAGCTTTTTTAGCCTCGTCGATTTCTTGTAATCTATTATATATTTTTTCCATATATATATATATATATATATATATATATATATATATATATATACATACATACATACATACATACATACATACAGTATGAGCTCGATTAGCGCACCAAATATGTGTTTAAAAAGAGCATTAAACGAAACAGCGTTCTATGAATCATTATAATATTGTATAAATGGAGACGTATAATAATAAACAATAGAGTATTTTAATAGTCAATGTGTTCTGTGTGTGTATAATTTACAAAATTATAACTCTTTACTTTCTAATAAAAATTGATATACAAGCTGTAAGAGTGTTATAATGGAATAGCACTGATAGAAATATTGCTAACTGGAAGTTTACTTTTGAATAAATTTCATACTATGAGAATATATGTGCTAGATCTTATATTGTAATAGAAAAAATAATGAAACCCATTGTTAATGTTTAGAATCGATAACAATTAACAATACGAACAAATCATAATAAATACTGTTTTGGATTCTTTTATATTTCGAATAAAAAAAAAACTTATTGTATTAAACTGTTTGTATAACTGAAATGACAATACCTTGCGAAAGTAAGTGCACGGATATCGTGCGCTGTAAGAAATACTTCAAATTCCCTTTCTAAATTCTGTTTTATTTCAACGGCCATCATTGAATCCATACCGAGTTCAGCTAGATTCGATTGCATACTAATACATTTTAGATCTTTTATACCTGGAAAACAGAGTGGAATTTTTATACTAGAATATCGATGTTGGACTTCCTGTAATTTATTTGAAACAACTGATATGTTAGAGTTAAATGATTAAAAAAATAACACTTATGTAGCATCGATAATAAACGTATCTAATTTTTTTTTAGAAAAATTGCATTGTCATACAAATAGTTTTCGGATAATAATAATTCAAATAACGAAAATAATTATAATTTTCTTTATCGGCGGTGTTAAAAATGATCCATATAAAATAGCTTGTAAATGTTTACAGATATAATCAGTGATTTTTTTATTTGCAGCAATAATTTAAATATGTATATATATATATATATATATATTTATATATATATATATATATATATATATATATATATATATATATATATATATATATATATACACACATACATATACTGTAATAAAATAAAAACGATTTGTATTTAAATGCATATGTGAATCTGTGAACCTTAGTACACAATACCTAAAATACATGCGACTACAGAGACGGCTGTGTTGCCCGCCGCGAGCCCGATTTTCTTTTCAGCAACGATCATGCTCGCAACGACCGGGTTCGTTTGTTTCATAAACAGATCCATACATTCTAAACAGTTTGTGATTCTCTGTTGTAACGTTCCACCTATTTCGAGTTCGGTATCATTCTCTTGCATATCTGCCACTAAGCCGACATCGCCCACAGCGCCCCACTGAATTGCCAGTGCAGGCAATCCTTCATTTCTTCTCTGTTCGCATATTCTCTCCATAACTGAATTCGCCATACCGTAATTCGTCTGTCCGGCGTTTCCTCGACCGCACGAAACGCTAGAGAAGACGACGAAATGGCGTAACAGTGGGCACATTTTACGACTAATTTCGTCGAGGTGGTGAGTTCCTCGCGCTTTACCACCGAATGATATTTCGAAGTTTTCTTCCGTTTGATTTTCAAATAGAGCGTCGCGTAGAATCACCGATAAATTGAAGATGCCGTCGACAGGACCCATTAAACTCGCTTTATGTAATATAGCTGCGCATCCTTCTCGAGACGTGATGTCTGCAGTTGAAATTTTTACTTCGACACCGTATCCACGCCAAAGTCTATATTATAAAATAGCTTCAATTTGGAAATAAATTGTTATTCGTTTTGAAAAATATGTAAAAAAAGATGTCTATACATATAAAAAAACTTCAAATCAGTATATAAACAAAAATAATTAACACATTGTACACTCATCATTGAACTGATCTCAGTCATAAATAAAATATTTCTTTCAGGTATCATGTGACAATATGGATATTTTAACTTTGTAGAATTTAATTTTATACATTATTAAATAAGTTTATTAAACAAAGTATTCCTAAAATCGAAATATCAGGGCCTGGGATGATTTTTACGATTTTCCAAAATTCAAGATATTGGAGAGTGTTTGTAAGCGATTCAAACATAAGTAGTTTAAAAACTACACAGGCGATTACTATCATTCACAGAAGCCGAAAAAAGGGTTAACAATTTGTCAAGTGATATCTGAAGTCTATTTTAGGAATATTTCACATTTTCACGCTATCATCTATCAGCACAAAGCAACTAAGACTCGTTATAAAACAACTATATAAATTCTTGATTCCTTTATTATTTAACTCCTTGCCTATAGAATTAATTGAAATATAGAAATGGAACAGTGTACTTTTCATAATGAAAAAAATAACATTTGCAAACCAAAAAACGAAAAATAATTTTCTTAAATGTAAATTTTACAACAGTTTTTTCCCCGCCTAGAAGGTCCGCGAGGCGAATGATGAATCATTGATTTAATATCAGGTTTTACTTATGGGACTTGGAAGTCCCAACAGTACATAAATGGTTGAACAACAGACTATTTGAAATAACGTAGTAATAGTAACTTTGGTATAAAAAAATCCATTCTAATATAATTGATAAATGATAATTTTAAACTGTCTTCTATTGAAGATTTCTGTTTAATACTCACCGAATACGCAACGCTTGGTAGCCTTTAGTAAGTCCATGACGAGATGTCAGTAATAGTTTACGAGCTCCTCTTAATATCATAAAGTCAGCTAATTCTAATCCAAATCCACCTAATCCTCCAACAAGAACATAACTCTTATTGGGATCGCAATAAAATCTGAAATTGGTTTATTTTTAGAGTTTTATAACATATTTTGTATTAAAAACGTTATTGCTTTGTAGAGTTTTTAATGACCTATATACATACCGTGGCTTTGCTAGAACAGTTTTTTGTGGTGCAATGATTTTTTTTTGTGGTTCTTCGTCTCTGATTTTTATAAGTACCTGTAAAAGGTGATTTTTTATTATATATATATATAAAGAAGAATTAGATAATGTCAATCAAAAAATTGGCTTAAACATGAACCACGCAAAAAAAGTGTTGTTCATTACGTTTATTTCACCGAAGCAAATTGAAATAAAAGGAACAGAAATAGAAGAAGTTACGAATAATGTAAATATATCTAGGTCAGATTATCAACAAAGATGGATTATTGATTGAAGAAGTAAACAGGAGAATAAAAATGGTGTGGAGCTCATTCAGACGAAACGCCTCGATATTTAAATCGAAAATCCCAGTCTGTTCGAAGAAAAAAACTATTTGATCAATCTATACTAACAGTTCTTACTGACGGCAGCGAAACATGGGCGCTTGACGCCAAAATCATTCAGGGACTTCAAAAAACACAGAAGTATTTATAGATGCATGCTAGGAATAACAATAAGAGATAGGAAAAGAATAGAATGGATACGAAAACAGACAGGAATCACACATGTAATAAGAAGAGTAAAGAGTCTGAAATGAAAATGGACGGGGCGTGTTGCAGAAGAGAAGACAACCGATAGGTAACATAAATTATTAACTGGGAACCAAGGAATATAAAAAGACCAATGAACAGGTGGGATAACGAAATTGAAAATTTTATTGGAAAGTGGAAAAGAGAGGCGTTCAAACGTACAAAATGGAAAATCATGGACGAGGCATTCATCTAGCAGTGGATTGACAGAGGCTACTGCTGCTAATAATGATTATATGATTATATGTATGTGTATATATATATATATATATATATATATATATATATATATATATATATAAATTAGTGTGTATGGAAATAATAAAATTTTAAAAATATTTAGTACTTTTCCAATATGTTTCCCAGCCGCCATATATCTAAAAGCTTTCTCTACTTCGTCTTGTGCAAATATAGTCCTAATGAGAGGTTTAACTGCGCCGCTAATAACCCCCTGATTAACTTCAGAGTGTATTTTCTGTTTGAGCTCTCTGGTCCCAAAGAAGATCCTATCTAACATTATTCCATGGAACGATGTTTCTTTTAAAAACATCTCCATCCCTAAAGGAGTATTGTTAGACAGATCGAATTTTCCAATCTCTAGGAATTTTCCGCCGAAGGCCAAACATCGTACTGATGCCTGCAGTTTTTCTTCAGCGAGTGAGTTCAGTACGAAATCTACACCATGACCATTCGTTTCGTGAAGAACTAACTGTTCGAACGACGTGTCGCGCGAATTTCCAATCTGGTTATCTGAAAATTATGAAAATCCAGTACAGGTTAATATTTATCGATATTTGATTGTGTATGACTGATCTTTTTAATCTAGATGTTCTAAGAGTACTTTTGTAGCCGATTAAATTTGTGTGCGTCTATTTGAACGTTTAAGTGAAATATTTATTTTAGTTGGTTTATTACAGAATTGAGTTTGTTTAAATGTTAGTCGAGTATTATTATTATTTTTTTTTCAATAGATTCTCGTGTATTGACGATAAGAATGAGATTTATATTCGTACCAGTCAGTGGAAAATGTTTTTTTATAAACGCCCTCTTTTCTTCAGTTCCAACAGTAGTGAACACTTTACATCCCATCGATAGTGCTACATTGATTGCTGCTTGACCAACACCGCCAGTACCGGCATGAATTAAAATTGACTGACCAGGGCGTATTAGTCCTATTATATTAAAAGCATAATACACGGTTCCATAGACGATCGGTACCGTTGCCGCGTCTTCCAAGCTCCAATGGTCAGGCACCGTCCAGTATAATTCTTCTTCCGTTATTATTCTTGTAGCAAGTGCACGACCTACGACCATACCCATTATTCTATTTCCTTTATGATCACGTCCGGAATATTCGAGCCCTTGGATACACTCTTGTGTGAATCTGTTGTGGATTATCGCCTCGACGCTCAATTTCCCGGTTGCTGTCATCACGTCACGGAAATTCAGCGCGGCATAATACACTTCTATTAATTTATCGCTGCTGACGTCGTTGTTCTGCAGAGGACCTGGTTAAAAAGACCGCGAGTATCATTTTTAATATGGATATACAGTTAACAACATCCTGGTGCGTTTACAACATTTCTGACTGTAGCTAACAGTCTTGTTAAAGTGTATAGCAGGGACTTGCGAAGTGACAAATATGAATCTGACACTGTGGCTAAATTCACTTCCAAAAACGAATTGTTTTTTCATCCCATAAACAAGAACATTGGATCGTCTGGTCAAAAAGAAAGTAGAAAAATATCAGATTTTTTTTTGTATATAAAAAGGAGATAACTGTATCGCCACCGAAATGTGCATAAGCAACAATGAAAAATGATTAATAATGAGTTATTGGACATTTTTGACCAGAAACTTTTTTTGCGGTTTGAGAGGTGAAAAAAGTGTTCATTTGTGAAACTGAATCTATGAATTTGTCTTTTGACACCAAATGCAATTTTCAATTGGCAATACCTTCGAGCCAAGACAAACTGGACAGGTCTCCTCTTGTCGTTACATTTACATACGCATGCAACGTTTCAATTGTCGTGATGTCAATAAGTAAATGTCTGAAAGTTCCCCACATCCCGTTTTTATATACATTGAAGGCGATCTCTTTTTCAATCTGATTCTTATATAAATCATGTTCGATGTCGAACGGCGGCGCGTTTTTGTCCATGATGTACACACAACGTACTTTATTACATCCGGGTTCTTTTCGGATACAATTAATCAGACCAAGAATTCCATTCAGCGGGTCACCTTCACTGACGACCAGTACGTTATTAGTTTTGACAATATCTTTGAGAGGTTCGATCCACGAGAACGACTGCTCGAATTGTTCTGACGTGATGTTTATTATTGATACAGGAACTGGCGTTTTTTTCAATCTTAATAAAACGAACTGTTCATTTTCCGTCCACGTGGATGTTATTAGATGGAATTCGGGAGGTATTCGGAGTTGATCGGTTTGATTTTCACGCGATATTATAAATCCACCGTCTTTTAGTGTAGATGCAGCAGATTTCAGCAACTGAAACAATCGCGTGGAGATTATAAGAGAGATTAGAGAGCAATGTATTTGTTATGTAATTATTTTAAAGAATTGTTCGTTTATACCGTAATATTTTTTAGAAGTCCCGTTCCAACTGCTATTAAACAGTTCTCCATCGTAGATATTGTTTTATCTTCAACTTTGATAACTTGTGGCATTTCAAATGTCCTCTTAGATAGTATAGTTATATTCGGTTGGATCAATGGCAAATCGCCCAATACAGTTAAAATAACCTCTGATAGTGGTTCTTTACTTTCATCGTCTATCTCAGCTACTGGTACTTTATATCCTTCAGAATTTTCTAACACTAATTGAATGCATATTCTAATTGCATCGACAATCTATCAAATAAATACATTATTGATTAGGAAACGAGAAAAAAATGTTAAAAAAATCTATATAAGCTTACTAACCGAATATCGTTCTTCGCTGACAAATGGAATAAACGTATATTTTTCCAAGACCGCTTCACTCAATGGCTTCCTTCTCGATATGGCGTTTGCTTTTAGTCCTTTAATTTCAATACCGCCACATTTAATAATACCGAGTTCACGGTATACTTGGACACCTATATAAGTACTGTTACTGTTATCTTCGTGAACGACGAAGTTTTCTTGAACCAATGCCATATGTTCTTTGGGGTTGATCACGAGCCGTTCAATACTCGTCGGCACAAACAGTCCACGCGTATCTTCTTGAATTATTTGCATTTGTAACATGTTGTCCATAAACGCAACCCAATTATTGAGCCATTTGATTGAACCGAGAGTAGCATAATTGTTACATTCCAGTATACATTTGAATGCTCCTGAGTAGTTGTAACCTCGGAGACGGAGCTCTTTGTAAACGTCGCGCGTTTTTAATGGAAGCAAATCGTCTCCTTGACGGACGACCGGCGGTGGTAATTTCGTTAGTTCGCGTTCAGGATGATCGGGGCAACTTATACGACCTTTGACAACACTTGCTCCACTTTCGACAATCTATGGCATGATTAGAAAATTAATCTTCTTATTGTGGTCATCATCCTCACGGCGACAAGGTACAGAAAAATTTGAGATTTGTATTTTTTTAAGAAGAAGTGTGAGATTTTTCTGCAAGGACGTACCTAGCGCTCCGAGGATGATGGCGTCGCCATCAAATTGCGCATAAGTAACAATCAAAAATGATCAATAATGATTTATTGAAGATTTTTAATCACGTTTCTTTCGATTTTCGAGATGAAAAAATAATTTTGTCTTATTTAAAATAATTTGATTATTTATTTTACCTCAAAATCACCGCTGCCTTTCTGTATCATGACAATCATTTCGAATCTACCATCCTTCGGTATGTTTGTGGCTCGTATAAACCGGACGTTCTCGAATATCACTGGCAGTTCACTGAAGAGTTGTCCTCGCATAAGAGCTAAAGTGTCCCACACTAGGTAGAGATATCCGGTTGCCGGGTACAAATTCCTTCCTGAAAACGCATTTAAAAAAGAAAATAACTGTAATATTCTTATCGTATAATTCAAGATTAAATGGTTTTGATTTTTTAAATATTTAAAAGCAAGTATGCTGTATACATTTGAACTTAATCGCTTGAATATGCCTTACCGTCTATGACATGTCCTGTCAAGAACAACATATCCTCCTCTCTGGTATCGATTACGACAGTTCGTTCCCCGGATTTAATCTTTTCGTTTTTTTTGAATTTCATTACGTGCCAGTCGTCACTATGCTCCCATCTGATTAGATTTGATATGGTCGGTGTACTGCGACTTACTGGAAAGTTTATGGCCGGATACAATGCTGATATATTCGGATGGAGTCCATGCTCGAAGAGTCTGGATTAAGAAAAAGTGCTGGTGTATTGTCTGCTTTTAATCGTGCCAATAAAGTAGGCAGTATTTGTTTTAACACCGCATTTTTATAAATATGCATATTATGTATGTATATTAGAACACGTACTTTCCGAATGCTGTTAGAAGGACGTGTGTATTATCTTTGTGACCACGTTGAGTAAGTGCAATGTTGGTAGTATCTTTGTGCATTGAACGTCGAAGGATCGCTTGTAGTAGACCGTGAGGAGCGATTTCAATCGTTATCGCATTCTTATGAATATTTCTAGCCGTTTCCTCGAACAGCACAGATTTCAGTAGGTTGTTCGTGTGATATTCGGCCGAACTGTATTTGGCCATTGGTGTATTCCATTCGTTTTTAGGTACAGACGACGACAACCACTTCGATGAACGTTCTTTTGGTTCAGCGATTACTTGTTTCAGGTATTTCAATAGACGGGGACCTTGAAAATAATATAATATCGGATCGATATAAAAAAAAACAAATTGAAAAAAGAAAACAATGTAGAAAATACCTGCGTCGGCAATATAACGTGAGTGATAGGCTATGTTAGAACAATTTACTTCGCGCGCGAATATCCCTTTCGATTGTAAATCGGCAATGAATGCTTTCATTAAATTGGCCGGACCGGAAATCGTACAGCTGTCCGGACTGTTGTGACAAGCTACTTCGATTTCTGGCGGACATAGATTGCGCATCTGAAGCAAAATATTTATCGAGTGAGTTTAGTTCTCGGAATGTATGAATGTTTCATATTTAAATTTATATTGTATATCAACCGTTGTGTATCCGAGTCCAACAGCCGCCATCAGTCCTTTGATAGTATCGGTTTCAATACTGGCCAAGCCTCTAGAATATGCTGCTAAAATCATCTGTTCGGCAGTGAAACAGTTATCAGCGTACGCGCATCCCAATTCACCGACAGAATGACCTATAATGTAATCAGGAACAATTCCTGCCGACGTTAAAACATCCACTAAACCAATTTGTATAGCCGCAATTCCAACAAAAGAATTCAATATGTTATCGAATATCGATGGATCACGTTCGGTGATGATTTTAATCAAATCGACTCCTTTCGGCTGAAGTACCTTGTGACACTTGTATATCGCTTCAGCGAACACCGGTATTTTCATTAGTTCGACGCCCATTCCGGGCCACTGCGAGCCCATACCGCTGAAAACGAACCAGACCGGACGCTTTTCGCCTGACGAGTACATAGTGTCACGGGCTAATCGGGTCGGTTCTTCTTTCTGGAGAAGAATGTATCCACGATAAATGTGACCATTGATATCTTCACGATGGATGCTATGGAAAAGGGAAACGTATTCTGCATCTAATGGTCGATTTTCTAAGTCATCTAAAATGACGTTGACTGCGTCTTCAGTTCTGAAAATATGTAACACCGTATCATATTTGCATTTGTGTATCACAGTAATGTGAACAGTTTTATCGGTATCATTGAAATTAAAAAAGTCAAGAACGGATTTTTTTTTCCGATTGGAAAATAATAAATTTGGAACTGAGTTATGAGAGAATCTTATTCTTTCGATAACTAGATACAACATCAATGAACTGTTTTTATCAAATAATATTTTACCGTCCAGAAACGCAAACGAGACGTGGTACATTATCCTGAGGCACACCGTTGTTGATTTTTTCTTTATGGACGTCTCTCAGCAGTACGTGACAGTTGGCTCCACCGAACCCAAAACTATTAACGCCGATCAATTTTCCATCCCATTTAGTTTTTTCAGTGATTACTTGCAGGTGACCGTTGTTCAATGCTTGTATACATTTTCTCGGCTCGTTGAAATTGATATTCGGCGGAATGTATCCATCATTCATGCCGAGACACACTTTCGCAATGGAGCACATGCCGGATGCAGGTTCAGAATGGCCGCAGTTCGATTTCACCGATCCCATTTTCAAAGATTCGGTTCTTCCCGTACAGAACACGACGTCGATCATATTGATTTCTTCAGGATCCCCTACTTGCGTACCGGTCCCATGCGCTTCGATAAAATCGATTTTGTTCGGTGGGATTTTACACTCGTCGTAGAACTGATCGAGTAGTTGCTTTTGCAGCTCTCCTGACGGATACGTGATGCCTTGTGGCTTGAAACCGTCGCAGTTGGTTTTCGTGTGTATCACTTGTCCGTATACTCGTTTAGCGTCTTTCGATTTTTGTAGAAAGATCACGGAGATCGTTTCGGATCTTGCGTATCCGTTTGCGTTCTCGTCGAACGATTTGCAGCGGCCGTCTGGACTCAGAACGCCGAGACGGGAGAATTGCAGAGACACGTACGGATGCAGACAGAGATTCGCGCCACCGACTATGGCGTAATCGCAGAGACCGTCGCGTATGGCGCGGTGTGCGTGATCTAAAGCGTATAGAGAGCTCGAGCACGCCGTATCGACACTGTACGATGGTCCGTGTATCCCTAACCAGTAACTTATACGATTCGCGTACATCGCACGGCTGCATCCCGTTATGCCGAACCCATCGAGCGAGATCCGATCGTAGAACCACGTCTTCTCTGATTCTGAGAAACACGTGCCGATGAAGACACCGGTGCGCGTGCCACGCAATTGTTTCGGATTCATGCCGGCATCGACAATCGCTTCGTAAGTGCATTCGAGCAACATCCTACACATGGGGTCCATCGAGTGCGCTTGTTTGTAGTGCACGCCGAAGAAGGTCGAATCGAATTTAGCAATCTCGCGTATTTTGCCGGTACGTTGCGGTATTTCGGGATGTTCGGTGACCCAGCGTCGGTCGTCGTCCGTCACTAGGTCGACTTTGCTGTACAATTTGTCGACGAACTCGCGCGCGCTGTCCGATTCTGGGAAATATCCTGCGATGCCCGATATTACTATTTCGTCGCCCTCCAATGGATCATTGAAATCGCTGTCGTATATCTGTGGGTTCTCCATGTTTATCTGAAACATATACGTGATAGTATTAAATTCATTTTTAACAACTGATGGAGTGCTTGTAAAACTTGACCGCTTTCAAAGTTGTCGTCGATCTTTAGTTCTGATTTTTTTATTTATATTATTTTCTTAAGTACACGGAGACATAAATATAATCATAGATTAACTCAACCAAATATCTAGAAGATAAATGTTTTGAAAAATATTTTCAAACAAATTAAATATATATATATATATATATTATAATATTAATTAATACAAACGGCTGAGATTATTTTAATTACACATCGGAAATATTCCATCAGTATTTCATTTCTCTTTGCAATTACCTTTAAACATTCGCTTGCTGTTTATATTTGTTCTCGGTTCATTTATTATGTATTTGATTTGATTTATTTCTTGATTGAGAGATGTAATTTATATATATATATATATATATATATATATATATATATATACACATATATTCTGTCAATAAACGTTATTGAAAAAGAAACGGATGATCGTATGTATAAAATAGGTAAGCTTTCTTAATCGAAAAATATTTAATTTTATTAAATACTTTCGTCTGATATAACGACATAAAAAATTTGTTAGAATTTATGTGATACTTTTTTACAACATAATCTATTTATATAAGAGAGCTAATATATGGAAACGCTTTTTTCAGAGCAATTCACATTTACTGTAAAAGAACAGACCCGCATTCGATTTGAATACATCTGCATTAAATATAAAATGTGAACTCGGATGTAAATATTTCAAATATGAATGTTCGATACACAAGTGCGATTTAAATACAAAAAGAGTTCAGGTCACATGCGTACAAACTAGAAATGATTGATACATTGTCTGAATAAATATTAATATGGATTTTATTAGTGCACCTTTTATTTACTTATAATGTATTCATAGTCATTATTTGATAAGTAAATATATTTTAAATACACATTTCTGTTCAAATTCATTTTATCTGCAAAAAATGCATATGTATATATATATATATATATATATATATATATATATATATATATATATATATATATATATATATATAAGCTGGATGACAGATGAGAAGAATAAGAAGAAGAAATAACTATGAATAATATCGTTTTTTTTACTATAAAAGTTTATGATAATAAACAAAAAACAACTAACATTTTAGAATTTATTGCGGAAAAATATTCAAGAAAAAATCGTAGATTATTTTATTTTCTGTAAAATATTATTGCCTTAAAAGAAAACATTTTTTCACAATGATTCTTGCATAAATTTGTTAGGATTCAGTTGAGAAATAAAAAAAAATGTTAATTATACATAAACTACTTTCCATTGTTAACTTTCGAAGTAGAAACATTCGAAACATGTTTTGACAGGATTATAAATTAATATAGATTGTAATTTCATTATTAATAAAATGTTGATTTTTAATTAGTGACATGAAATGATTATCAGAGTAGTATTTTAAAAATCTGAACAATATTTTTTATAATATATATATAAACAGACAAGTTATATTGTAAATGGGATATTGTATTTATTCTTTAATATCAGTATTAGATAAAAAAATGCAATCAAAAATTTTATTTATTGAGAAAATTATTGAATTACATGTATTATAGTATATTAACGAAATGTTATTGAGAGATCGATAATAATAGAACAAAAAAAGTCATATCAGATTAAGCATTTTATTTATTTTATAGTAATTTACTTGAACATTTGAAGTATATTTCTTCATAGAGGAAAATGCATAAATATATAAACTGATTTATATGAACTAATTGATTCCGATTAATATATATTTTTAATAATAGCATTGTTATTTATTTAATTCGAGTTCTTTAGGGCTTACCGTGAAAAGTTACTTTTTTAATGTGTTAATAATAGAAATAAAATCATAATTAACCGATAATATTAATTAAATCATATTTAACAAGTCTTTAGAAACATTATTTTCATCGAAACAATGCAATTACTTGAGTACAAACTTGTTTGTAAAGAAATAATGATGAAAGTGAAATGATAAATCAAATTCCTATTATAACGTTATCGTATTTATTATTACCATACATTATTTTTTTTTAACTGATAATACATATTTATCTTGAACATTGGAAAATTATTGCTAGAATTTATATTTATTATAATACGAATTCACAAAATATCAATAAATAATCATATTCTATAAATATTTCAAGTTGTTCAAAAACTGTTTTTTTATTTAACTCTGTATCTTCTATCGGAACTTTCAAGTCCCATGAACAAAAACTGATATTAAATAATTAATTATTCAACGTTCACTTCAGAGGACTGCTATATCCGAAATAAAAAAATATCCTAAAATTTATATTTTAAAAATTCTTTTGTTTTTTTTTTTGTTTTCGAATTCTTTTTCATAATAAAAATTACATTGTTACATTTTTGTATTTTAATTAAGTCAGTGAAGAAACGAAAAAAGAAAAAGTATATTATTAGTGAAAAAATGTGTCATATGGGATAACACTTTTGGATAAAATTAAGGAGATAATGTACACGTTGATATCATATGAAATCTTTCCGAGTAAAAATAGATTCACTTTTTGATAATGCCCTGATATATTAATAAAATAATAATCTCATGTTACAGCACAACGGTTAAATTTTGAAAACGAAATAGAAATATTGTAATAGGTAATAATGGAATTGAAGAAGTATTGGTAATAGAAAGTAGTTTATGTAAATTGTTTGTGTTTTTTTTTTGTTTCATTTTTGAACTAGATTTAAATAAAATTATACAAGATGCTTTTAAATTATTAAAAAATACTTGTTATGAAGATAAGTTTATATATATATATATATAATATTAAAGTATATAAAATACAGAATTCAGAAACCAGGAAATTGAAATAAATATATATGCTTACTACGACATTTATTCACTTACCTTTACGACTATCTAGGCTAATAATTAAAAACAAAACTTAAAACAGAAAATGTTATTGTTAGATGAAAATGGCCAGCATACAATCAACTGACAACAGGAATTCACGGAAAACTGTTTAATCTGAATGGTACGACGAACTCTTATAACCGCGTTATTCACATGTTTAAAAACAACGACCCCGAATTAATAGGGTCATTCGATTTGCATTTATGAAAAAAGATTGTAATTATATTCGATAAAGACACTAATTTTGAACACAATAGTTAACATTGACATTGTATTTCATTTGGGTTATTACTCCTTTTCAGTGAAATGTATTAAAAGAATTGAACCTATGTTAATTCCTTGCTATGGAAAAATAAATGTTACTCTGTAAGTAATGTATACAAGCATATTTA
Organism: Acanthacorydalis orientalis; assembly: GCA_034766995.1. Classification (NCBI taxonomy): domain Eukaryota; kingdom Metazoa; phylum Arthropoda; class Insecta; order Megaloptera; family Corydalidae; genus Acanthacorydalis; species Acanthacorydalis orientalis. The sequence continues at coordinate 47,358,702 of CM068317.1, forward strand.
GAAAGAAAAAATAAGTAGATGAGAGAAAATATAACTGTTCTTTACATTACCTTTTAAATCAAAATCAACTTGATGATTATTAACGGAAAGTTATAAATGGAATTAGGAGAAGGTTAAGCGATGGCCATGTCTGCAGGAAGCATTTTTCACCGTCTGAGCTTTTACTGTTTGATATATTGCTATAACTATTATGATTATGTGGAAAAGTAGATTGAATATAAACCTATGTTAAACTCACGTATAACACTGTAATATGTTTTAACATATTGGAAATTTAAAATATAGAGAACTATATTTGTGATTTTACTCGTATGAAGAACGATTTTTGAACGTTTGTTTATTGTTTACTATTAGTTGTTTATAATTCGAGAAACAATTGAAACAAAATGAAGAATATGTCAAGATTAATAATAACTATTGTTTTTTTTTATCGGGAATATTTTGATCTATTAATAGTATTATGGTATTTCATTGAAATAGTATGCTTTTTCTTAAAAAATAACTTTTAGTTTTATTCGTAGCTCAACATAGTTAATTTTTAATGTATAACTTATAAATTAAATAAATCAAACATTCATTTATCTTCGAAATGACATTTATAATGCAGTAAATATATTGATATTGTTTTATAAAATAATAATGTAATTAAATATGTGTATACTGTATAAAAAAAAATAATAAGCAGCTATATGAAATGTATCAAATGACTATTGTGTCTAGTAATAACAACATACGTGTAGATGACTAATAATAAACCGTTTTTATGTAAGAATACAATTCGGGAATCGTAAAATAGTTTAAGTTTTAATAAGAAAATAGCCTGCTCCTTAAATCAATTCCAAATTGTGTGACAGAGTGGCGGCAGTTGTGTTATTTGCTGATTAGATTGGGTTTTAATCTAAAGCATTTCAACATAAACAATCGTTTTACTTATACATTTTTGCAGTTTTTGTTCTTATTTGATCAGAGTGTTATCGAACTCATATAAAAATTATGAAAGTCACGTGATTTTTCGGTACTTGTGGAAATATAATCATTCAGTGCTACATTATACTGAAAGTTAAATATATGTATACTTTTTTCGAGTGATATTTTTAAAAGTATTTTCTTAAAAAATTACATAATGTCATCATTCAACAGAAGATCGGTATGAAAATTATTTTGTATATGCATTTAATGTTCTTAATATTTTTTTTTATATAGACCTTTACTCCTTACTGTGTCCAAATAAAATCAAACTAATTAATTTATCTATAATTAAGTAATATGTAAATATTGATGTGTAATTTGTTAATAAAATAATATTATTTACTGCGAGAATAACAGTCAGTTCCAAATAAAATTATTAAGGAAAATAATCGTGAAGTCAAGATAAAATTTTCATTGTTCTTGTAATTTATATCATTCGTATTTTTGAACTCAGTGACCTATTCAGAACAATATTAATAAAAGCGATTCTTATTTAAATATATACCGTTCATTGACAATAATAAATTAATCGATTTAAATTCCACTTCTATCAGATATTTAATTTGCATTTCAATCGATGTTTGAGGTTGTAAAAGTACCATACTGTTGGATAATCATAAGTTGATTGGTATTTTTAGTCTTTTTGTAATTTTATAAAATCACCATCCTTAAATTTATACATATATATATATATATATATATATATATATATATATATATATATATATATATATATATATATATATATATATATGAATGTGTGTATGTAAGTAATTCGTTGTTATTATGTTTTTAAGTGGATAATGAATGCTGTTATCAGAAAGATAATATATATATATATATATATATATATATATATATATATATATATATATATATATATATATATATATGATTAAATATATAATATTTGCACGCGTATCGTAGGTGTCCTATAAAATATTCTATAAATTTATATATAGGATTAGGCAAAAAATAAACAAAAAAATGAATATATATATATATATATATATATATATATATATATATATATATATATATGTATGTGTAGTTTAGACGATTCATTAAATAGGTCCAGGGTTATTTTTTTCATTCTACAAACGCTAATTTTTTTTATAGCTAAAAGTGTTCAATAAATTATTATTAATCATTTTTTGATTTTTTTTTATATCGATTGGTGCTCTGAATATGAGAGCATTGCCATCGAAATAGACTTGAGAAACCATCAAAATAATGACAATTGATTTATTGAACATTTTTAACCAGACCATTTTTTTGTGGTTTGTGAGGTGTATGAATAATTAATTTATTAATGTAAATTTATTCGTAGTATCAAAATTCTATTGGTTAAGGATGTTTTAGTTTCTCTCAAAACGGAAATGTTTTTTTTTTTATTTAATTTCATGTTAAGTAGGCTTTGTTATTATATATATATATATATATATATATATATATATATATATATATATATATATATATATATATATATATATATATAATACTTGATCCTTTTATAGACTACCATTTTTTTTATTTAATTTCAAAATTTCGCACCTTTTGCTTTTATTTTTTTTTATCATTTTTGATGTTTTGTTCATATGTGGTTTGATAATATTTTCTTCTATTTGTTCTAAGTAACTTTTCTTTGATTTTGTTTGAGAATGATCTTTAACGAAATGGGTACAAGTTGAATAATATAAACAATTAATAGAAAACAATTGTTAAACATTTTGGTTATAAAATTTCATTATTTATTGGAAATGATTCATCTTAGAGTAATTTTATATGGTATATGATTAATTTGTGCAAGTCAGTGTGCTTAGTTTGAAATAAAAATCGAAATGTTTTAGTAAACATAATAAATAAGTAACAAAGTGTATTTATTTTTTTAACCCATTTTTATAAATAATTATCCATATAAATATATAAAGATACAAAATATATTGTTTATAAACATGTATATATGCTTTGGTGCATATCAATTATATCAATGTACATTTGAATATTAATTTTTGGGTTTGAATCTAAAATAATTGTTCGGTTTAATTTCAAATGATGGCGTGAACAGTATTTCTGTTTTGCTGTGCAGTGTGCCATCGTACATTGCCTAATATGGGGTTTGATCGTTGTTGGCTGTGTAGCCTGTTGCATAGATTCTTGCAACTAATTTCTAATTCTGTGCATTTGTATCATTCAACGAATATATATATATATATTTAAGAAGTATTTAAATGTTATAATTTATAATAAGTGATATAGAATTAATTTACTTATACACAAAAGGTACGCAAACTATAATTGTCAATTCATATTTATATATTAGGTTATGTTTTCAAGTTTAACTTGAGTGCACATAAGTGAATGGAATAATTACATTAAAATGTTTACATAAGTAGTACTTTCGAAAATTTTACATTATAATGAGTAAAGGGTGTATTCATTAAATTTCTGTACTAATTTATTTGTCTGTTTCTATGACATACTAACTTATATTACTGTGATTTTTTTGGGCACTTGAGAATTTGTGTATTTTCAAGTATTTTACATCAGTTAAAAGTACACATAAGTATACTCATAAACGAAAATTTTTCAGATGTCTTTTCGTGTAGTTCGTAGTTCTAAATTCCGGCATGTATACGGACAGGCTTTGAAACGAGAGCAATGTTATGATAATATTCGAGTTAGTAAGAGCTCATGGGATTCCACTTTTTGTGCAGTAAATCCAAAGTTTCTTGCAATTATTGTCGAAAGTGCTGGAGGTGGTGCATTTATCGTACTTCCTCACAATAAGGTAAATTAATTTTTTTTACGTTTATATTCAATATTTGACACGTTCTTTGTTTAAGAATTAAGTTGTCACTGTTTGTATGTTAAATTTATATCCATAATGTAATTTAATCAAAAATGTAATAGATTTTCATATATAATGGTTTTGTATGTATAAATGTTGTATATAAATAAGTATGCTTAAATTTTACCTTAAAATAATACTAAGTTTATCGTAATTATTTGATAAGATAACATAATTTCCGTTTGGTTGTATGATTGTATGTGTTCTATTTTTATTTATATGTAGTTAAAATAACTATCATTTGAAAACACATTTAAATGTACATACTTATGTATCTATATATATATATATATATATATGTATACACATATATACACACATACATACCTACATACACACACAAAGATATTTATGTATTTTTATATGTATAAGTTATATATACAAGATAATATAGATTAAATTTTTTGAGGGATAGTGTGAAATGTTTAAAAAATAATTGAAAAAGTATTAAATTTTTATATTTTTTTTGTTAGGTAGGGCGTATAGCAGCTGATCATCCATTAGTTGGTGGACATAAAGGTCCAGTATTAGATATTGCATGGTGTCCACATAATGATAATGTTATTGCATCAGGTTCAGAAGACTGTGTTGTCAAAGTGTGGCATATACCTGATGGAGGATTAAGTCGCACACTCACAGAACCTATTGTTGATTTAATTTACCATCAGCGACGTGTGGGCCTTGTGTTGTGGCATCCAACAGCACAAAATGTTCTCTTAACAGCTGGTTCAGATAATCAAGTTCTTATTTGGAATGTAGGAACTGGCGAAGTTATAATTCATATTGATTGCCATCCTGATATCGTGTACAGTGCATGTTGGAATTGGGATGGATCCAAACTCTTAACTACTTGTAAGGATAAGAAGATACGAATAATCGATCCTCGTACCACGGAAGTGGAAAGTGAAGCGATTTGTCACGAAGGATCAAAAGCTACTCGAGCTATATTTCTCAGACACGGGCTTGTTTTTACGACTGGTTTCTCAAAAATGTCCGAAAGGCAGTATTCTTTGAGAACACCTGATGCACTTTCTGAACCTATTGTTATGGTTGAACTTGATACTAGTAATGGAGTAATGTTTCCTTTGTATGATCCTGATACAAATCTTATTTATTTATGTGGTAAAGGTGATTCTGTGATTAGATACTTTGAAATAACCGCTGAGCCTCCATTTGTACATTATATTAACACGTTTCAAACTCCTGATCCCCAAAGGGGAATAGGCATGATGCCAAAAAGAGGTTGTGATGTTGCTGTGTGTGAAATTGCACGTTTTTATCGATTAAATAATTCCGGGCTGTGTCAGGTATGTATTGAAAAGATTATATTTTGTTAATAACAAGAATATAATCGATTCAATGTATATTTTTTGATTTTTATTTAAGGTTATTTCTATGACAGTACCTCGTAAATCAGAACTTTTCCAAGAAGATTTATATCCAGATACATTAGGCGAAGAATCATCTTTGACTGCAGAAGCTTGGGTTGGTGGTGAAGATGCTGATCCTTTATTAATAAGTCTTAAAGATGGGTACAAACCATCATCTGGTAGTGGAAAACCGGTACCAGCAGCAAGACCTCGTTCAAATTTATTAGAAAAAATGCCTCCGAAAAGTGGTAAAGGAGGTGCAGGAGGAAATCAACAAAGTGCAATTCCAGTAAGTAGATGCAAGAATATTATTAATTTAAACTGTGTTGAAATTTTTTCTGTGTTTCTATAATATAAATTGTGTTTACAATTCTAAAACTAAAATATATATAAATTATCATTCATTTCATATTATGACACAATTACATTTTTTAGCAAACTTTTTACTTATGACTATGGTAAGTATATATAAAAATGCGCATCAACAAACATGTTAAACTAGATGCATTTCAATGTAGTCAAATCAAATATGCTATTTAATTTTTATAAATTGCCTAAAATAGTTTTTTTCTTTAGTGATATATTTATTCAATTTTAAAATTCCTTTATAATTTTATCATTTGATGCGTATTAAATGTTTATATTACTTGTAAACATATCAATATTATGTGTTGTTTTTATCTTAATAAAATAGACCTACTTGTTAGTTAATTGTATATAAAAAAACATTAAAAATATGCCTAGAATTCAGTTGGGCTTACAAAATATATAAATAATTTTCACTGTTTATTTGCTTTTTTTTTTATTTAATAGTATTACATTACATTAAAGTTATAAATTATGTTAAGTTATTTAAAGATTTACAATTTATGAAAAACATAACATACGTAATCTAGAAAATATTAATTTGTAATAAAAACCAAAATATTATGTAGTATATAAAAGTTTTAATGTATTTTTAACAAACTAAATATATGTTTTTGTGAATTATTTATCTAAATAGAAAATTTTTAGACATTTTAGTACTTTACAAACGTGTGTATGCATAGCTTCAATTCTAAATTAATCATGTGTATCAGAGATACAAAATTATAGAAATGTTTTTAATTGGTACTTTCATATCAGAGTTTATGTTCTAAAATTAGTGGCTTTAACATTATTTGAAATTGCATGTCAAATATATTGTTAAATGTGTAATTTTTCTATTATCACTATTATGTGATATTCTATTATTTATTCAATTCAGATTTATTATTTTTATTACAGTTATTGCTGCTAGTTATATTTGTTTCTAAATTTAAATTTATTCCATTTTATTCACTTTGAAAGACCATTTCACAATTTGCTTTGTTTATAAGATTTTTTTTCTTAGTTTAAATTTGAGGCTATTGTATTTTTATTTTTAAAATTTATTAAGATTTTTTAAAAATTGTCTGTGTAGCAAATTTTGTAAAAATAATATAATTCTTTCTCTATATATAAATACATATGTATATATTTTATATTTTAGGAGAAAACTCTTCAAGAATTTGCAGATGAAATTCGTAAACTAAAAGCAATGATTGTGAAACATGAGAATCGCATTAGAGCACTGGAGGCACAGGTAATTAAGATCTCTCCAGCTGCAACACCAACACCTGCCGCTGTAGAAGACGAAGGATCTGCCGGTGACGGTCTTGGCCTTGTACCGCCGGTTTCGGAGAATCTTGCACCAGATGAGGTTTAGTGTGTTAAAAATACGTCCTTTCCCGTCCATCGAATCGCAACATAAAGTTGATAATTGGTTTCATTATTAATGATCTTTGACAGAATTTTTCCCTTTGATTGTTAGGGGTAAACTAATAAAGAGTGTAGGTTGAAAAATGAACATTGAACAAGGAGTTTAGTCTGCTCACATAATTAGTATTAAATAACACTGTTATGGCGTAATTATATAGAAAATCGACTTTTGTTTCGTTTTTGTGTATAACGTAAGTATTTATTATATTTTCTTTATTTTTTATTATTTTTTTTTACTAATTTAAACATTTATTCTTCATGTTTGTATATTTTTATGTATATGCACCTATACATAAGATTTATATATATATATATATATATATATATATATATATTTGAAATTATTTTTTGATACTTTTATTTATTTTAATTGTAAAATATTTGTAATTGTGGTAGATATTTTCATAGTAACAAGTTTTTTTTTGTTTGTAAGATTAAAGAACTTATTCTTTTCATTAGGATTTAATTTTGAAAGTATTGACTTTATTAAGACATTATTTTATAATTTGCGTATTCATAGTCTGAGATATTTTTTCTTTAGATTATTACAAGTGAATAATAAATAATTGGTTTTATTTGGTGCTTATGAAAAGCGACTTGTTAAAATATTATTAAAATCCATGTGCAAGCATAAAAAATAATTGTTTAAGTTGTTTGAAAAAATATATATGAATATGTGTACATTATACACATACATACATACATATATATATATATATATATATATATATATATATATATATATATATATGTATGTATATAGTCATATATGTGTCTGTGCCTTAACCCTTCTAAAACGACATAGATACATGCCAATCACAATAGTATGAGTCAATATTTATTTAATTTTAAGAACTTACAACTGAAAAGTTACATTTAGTTCAAATATTGTAAAATGGTTTTAAATAATCTGTTATAAAACTATTATTTTGTATCATTAATAAAGTAAATATGTACATAAATTTTTTTCACAAAGAAAATATTTTGCAATTAATTACCATTGTGGAAATTGTTTTCAAATACAAATTAATTAATTTTTCTAAAAGAAATATTTATGAGTAACAATGATTTATGAGCCTCATGTATATTATTTTATATTACTTGTTTTGGATGTAATTTTATGAATTTATAAAGTTTTAAATTTGTTTAGAAAATATATTTCTTGTTTATTAAATTCTTTTAAAAAATTCCATTGGAATATGACCAAAGATTTACATTTTTGAAAGTATTAGTAGTTAAGAATAGTTTAAAAAATATGAGTCTGATTGTATTCCAAATGAATTTTATAACAAGAGACTCATATTTTTTAAAGTATTATTAATTACTACAATTACTTCTGTGTATAAGGAAAAATAGGTTTATAATATATATATATATATATATTTTCCACTTTTTCCTCATTTATGTAATTGAATGTTTCTATGTCAGTTTTCAGTGTCAAATTCAATTTAGATATTACAAAATGATATTTTCAGTCAATTATTTGATAAATAATATGATGATATCAACATATATTTGTTTCAAAGTGCTATTACAATTAGTTGATTGAAGATTATTTAAACCGATAAACCTCGTAATTATATTTGATAAAATGTGTAATAATATGAGACTGGTTTTCTCTTATAAATTATTTGTTTCAAGTAAATTTTAACTGTTTTGACGTTTGTAATATTATTTGTCACAACTATTATTTTAATCATTGAATAAAATAATATCAGTATTGGTCAATTTTTCTCATATCATAATAAAATAATAATCTCTTTTTTGATACTATTATTAATTTTTGTTTTTGTTAAGTATACTTATTATTCAAGTGCAATAATTCATTAGCAAGAGAAATATCTAAAATAAAAGTACATTTTGTATTTATTTATATTTTATATCCTATTTGAAATAATGTTGTTAATTGTAATTTTACATATGAAATTGTTACATATTTATGCTCTCTTTATATGACTAATTTATTATTGGTTATTAAAAACGTATCACGTTTATGCCTGATTGATAGAAGTGCTTATGAATATTATTGTACAAATAAATAATATAGAGTAAACTATTTGTGAAAATGTATATTTTGGTTATATATTCTGAAATGACTACTGTATTCAATATTTAATTAGATTACTATTTATTGTATACATTTTTATTTGTTTATTTCGGTTTAATTGTAATCTTGAAAATCAGTATCAGTTTAAATTCTTAGTACTTGTTAATATTGGTTTTAATCAGTGTATACAAATTAAGTCATTTGTAATTGTTTTTAAAATACAATTAAATTATGCCAAAGTTATTGTAAACATGCAAATATCGTACACTTATTAATTTTTAATTTATATGAGTAGTTTCATATAATACTGACAGACAAAAGTAACATATGCTGATTATTATAAAAAAAATGTTATATGAGATCATGTGTGATATCATGTATGCATGTATAGCAATTACTTTTGATTATTATTTCTGTATCTGTGTGTATATATACATACATATATATATATATATATATATATATATATATATATATATATATATATATATGTAAATGTGTATATATATATATATAACTTATATACATGAAATATCGCCTAAAAGTGTTTTCCTAATGGTGCCTTTATTAGTAAAAAGAACGCACATCTATATATGCTTTCTATCGGCTGTGTAAGAAAGTGAAAATGCTTTGTTTGTAATGCCAGTAGTTGCATTTGAGTATTTTAACAAATATTTTTTTTAAAACTATTTTATTCTGAATAAAATATTTTTCTTTACATATTGTGTGTTCCAAGTTTGTATAAATTTTGTGTGTTTTACTAATATGTTTTATATTCAGTATATTTTATAAGTTAAAAATAATCAGTTGGTTTAAATGAGATTATTAATTTTTTATGTTTGGTATAGAATTTGTTACAAAAGTCTGGAAATAAAATAAATTAGTGTTAAATACATTATATATATATATACATACATACATATATATATATATATATATATATATATATATATGTTTATATCATATGTTTTTTTTAGGTTGGCTTAGTTAGTTATTTGTCTTTGTTTAATTAACATGAAGTTAATATGAATTGAAAAATAAATAAATGTATGAAATGTGTTAAGGTGCACATGCCTTTCTTAATTAGAATATTAATTGTTGAATTTATGAAAATCATATATGTTTCAATAGTATATAATACTTTCATTTGAAAGTGCATTATATTGAAATATTTATATTTTGATTTATTTTATTTTTATGACTTAGGTAATAAATTTAAATAGTTTCATCTTATGTACATTTAATTCATACTTATATTTTGTTATTTGTTTTTATAAAGTTGTCCTAAGTTTTTATATTTTTATACATACTTGGGCAATAGTGAATTCTATTTGTTTTCTAAAAAAGCTTTAATGTTGATAACTTTATTGGATATGTGATTTTTCTCAGAGTTTCTTTAAGAGTAAAAAATATCGTTTTAATTGACTGTTATGGAAAAAGGTTATGTGAAAATTATTAAATAAATGAAAATATTAAAACATTGAAATAATAAATATATTTTTCCTACTGCTAGATAAAACAATTGTAAATTTTGTGGAGTTAGAAACTTGTGTTTATTTTTATGTTAAAAAAGGCAGAGATAGACAATAATAGCTAATTGCAAATAACTAATATGAAAATACTGTTAAACATTTGATAGGATTTAATGTAAAAATAAATACTGTAAAGAGAAAGTGCACATCATTAAGTGTACAGGAGAGTAGACAGTTATTTTTTTAGTATTCAGAAAAGTAAAATAAAATTGTGAAAGGATACAATTAGAGTCAGGATTTCAAACTTGGAATACTTAATTTTAAAGGTATAATTAAATTCACTACATGTGTTTATATTATCTTTTTTAACTGATATGTATATATGTGTACATATATATATATATATATATATATATATATATATATATATATATATATATATATATGTATATATATATATGTATATATATATCGCACCCTCAGAAGAACAATGACGATGTAAGCACAAAAACCAAAAATCTTTGGAAGTCGTGTTTAAAGTTTTTTCAAATTTGATGTGAATTAAGATGATTTGTAGCAAAACTAATAACGTATTTTTTAACTTTAAATGATAATCGTAGTTGTATTCGTTTGATTTTGTACCTTACTCCGCAGATATAATACAATAATCCTTTCCATCCCTTTCATAAGTTAGGTACCACCCAATTACATTATTGTTCCTTCATATTTTGTTCTTTCATGCTCTCTGCCGGTTATCAAGCATATTAAAATGATGTCATTGTTCCAGCGGAACAAATTGTTATTTTTAAAGTTTGTGATTAATTTTTTCATTTTCCGAGTTTTTATACTTACGTCATTGTTGTTCCGGGGGTGCGATATGTGTGTGTGTATATATATATATAAAATAGCTAACACCAAAGTTGAAGAAATGATTTCTTTTTTGTACTAATACAAATAACATCATATTCATTATAAATTATGAAATAAATTCTATCAAGAGATATTTGTACAGATGTAAAAAGTTTATTATAAATAAAAATTTTTAAAATTGATATGATTTTTTAGTTTGTCTTGTTTATATATCTTAGTGTTTGTATGTCTAAAATGTACAAATAATATATAATAAAGTATTTACAGGAAATTGCAGCAGTGATCCACATGGGTTATGCCGGTAGAAGAGCTTAAAAGTTATTATTAGATAGTTGATTGAGAGAAAAGAAAATCTCTCTACACCTGTAGTGAATTTTTCAGAATGATGGAGTGAACTAGTATTGTTGATTGAGTATCTGTTACTGCTGTATCTTTATTTACTTAAAAATTACAAAATATCTAAACATTGTATATTTTTCCAATTAAGTCATTATGAAAGAAGAATGCTTGTTGTTCACAATTCATATGATTTTAATGATTTTCAATGATTTGTGACAATTTTTTTACATGTTGCTTTAAATTAAAATATATTAATGTATATACATATTTATATATATATATATATATATATATAATTTTTTACTTATTAAATTTATCATAAAAACAAATTATTTTCATAGACACATGATTTCAGGACTGATTGTTCTATTCGTGAGGTCAGATATGAATGTTCCATGTATAGTGGTTTATCGTTCTGTGCCAGCGATGAAAATTTCTGAAGGTCCTAGTTATAAACGTGTGTTAATGAAGTCATGTAACGTGTGTAATATGCATATAATTTGTTTTTATTCTTTAAAACCCTTTTATGTACATAAGTCGTTTTTTACATTTTGAAAAATATGTATAAAGAAATTGTCAAATGTTATCAGTTCAGTACATATATATATATATATATATATATATATATATATATATATATATATATATATATATATATATATAAAGATAAAGATAAAATCAAAATTATCCACAAAAAACTACAACGTTGCAAAAATAATCTATCTGAGATGTTTATATAGATACTAACTTATACAAGTGTATAAAACAACTATGTTGTGATATATCTGTGATAATAATTATTTAGACATAACGAGTTTTAAAAAATATGTTTGTTTCATTCGGTTCATGTATAGGCTTGCAATTGACAAGTAGGCGAGCGCAACGAACAAGGGGCAAAGCCCCTTAGTGTATGTATATATATATATATATATATATTGTGTATATATATATATATATATATGTGTGTGTGTGTGTGTATATATATATATATAGCTTTCCCGGGAACAACCTAGAAGCGCATCAAAGTATCGTATCAATATACGAATATATATATTATACATATATATATATATATATATATATATATAAATTCGTATGTTTACACGATAACTTTGAAATAAATTGACTACAGCTACGGTGCAACATAGCAAACTCCAAAACATTACAACAAGCAAAATCAAGTTAAGCACGAATGGTGACGGACCACAAAAGGAGTGGTGGTTCTCGACCACACTCTACGTCAGTTCAACGAACGATAGATAAAAAAAATATTTCAAAAAGAATCGATCGTTTCATTTACGCCGCGCGGAGATCGGTATTCAGACGTCATTGAAACGTGGAGCCGAGCTTTCCCCGGAACAACCCAGAAGAGTATCAAAGTATCGTATCAATATACGAATATATATATATATATATATATAAATTCGTATGTTTACACGATAACTTTGAAATAAATTGACTACAGCTACGGTGCAACATAGCAAACTCCAAAACATTACAACAAGCAAAATCAAGTTAAGCACGAATGGTGACGGACCACAAAAGGAGTGGTGGTTCTCGACCACACACTGCGTCAGTTCAAAGAAAGATAGATAAAAAAAAATATTTCAAAAAGAATCGATCGTTTCATTTACGTCGCGCGGAGATCGGTATTCAGACGTCATTGAAACGTGGAGCCGAGCTTTCCCCGGAACAACCCAGAAGAGTATCAAAGTATCGTATCAATATACGAATATATATATATATATATATATATATATATATATATATATATATATATATATATATATATATAAATTTGTATGTTTACACGATAACTTTGAAATAAATTGACTACAGCTACGGTGCAACATAGCAAACTCCAAAACATTACAACAAGCAAAATCAAGTTAAGCACGAATGGTGACGGACCACAAAAGGAGTGGTGGTTCTCGACCACACACTGCGTCAGTTCAAAGAAAGATAGATAAAAAGAAATATTCCAAAAAGAATCGATCGTTTCATTTACGTCGCGCGGAGATCGGTATTCAGACGTCATTGAAACGTGGAGCCGAGCTTTCCCCGGAACAACCCAGAAGAGTATCAAAATATCGTATCAATATACGAATATATATACATATACATATACATATATATATATATATATATATATATATATATAAATTTGTATGTTTACACGATAACTGAAATAAATTGACTACAGCTACGGTGCAACATAGCAAACTCCAAAATATTACAACAAGCAAAATCAAGTTAAGCACGAATGGTGACGGACCACAAAAGGAGTGGTGGTTCTCGACCACACACTGCGTCAGTTGAAAGAAAGGTAGATAAAAAAAAATATTCCAAAAAGAATCGATCGTTTCATTTACGTCGCGCGGAGATCGGTATTCAGACGTCATTGAAACGTGGAGCCGAGCTTTCCGCGGAACAACCCAGAAGAGTATCAAAGTATCGTATCAATATACGAATATATATACATATACATATACATATATATATATATATATATATATATATATATATAAATTTCTATGTTTACACGATAACTTTGAAATAAATTGACTACAGCTACGGTGCAACATAGCAAACTCCAAAATATTACAACAAGCAAAATCAAGTTAAGCACGAATGGTGACGGACCACAAAAGGAGTGGTGGTTCTCGACCACACACTGCGTCAGTTCAAAGAAAGATAGATAAAAAAAATATTTCAAAAAGAATCGATCGTTTCATTTACGTCGCGCGGAGATCGGTATTCAGACGTCATTGAAACGTGGAGCCGAGCTTTCCCCGGAACAACCCAGAAGAGTATCAAAGTATCGTATAAATTTACGAATATATATATATATATATATATATATATATATATATATATATATATATATAAATTCGTATGATTACACGATAACTTTGAAATAAATTGACTACAGCTACGGTGCAACATAGCAAACTCCAAAACATTACAACAAGCAAAATCAAGTTAAGCACGAATGGTGACGGACCACAAAAGGAGTGGTGGTTCTCGACCACACACTGCGTCAGTGTTCAAAGAAAGATAGATAAAAAAAAATATTCCAAAAAGAATCGATCGTTTCATTTACGTCGCGCGGAGATCGGTATTCAGACGTCATTGAAACGTGGAGCCGAGCTTTCCCCGGAACAACCCAGAAGAGTATCAAAGTATCGTATCAATATACGAATATATATACATATACATATACATATATATATATAAATTTGTATGTTTACACGATAACTGAAATAAATTGACTACAGCTACGGTGCAACATAGCAAACTCCAAAACATTACAACAAGCAAAATCAAGTTAAGCACGAATGGTGACGGACCACAAAAGGAGTGGTGGTTCTCGACCACACACTGCGTCAGTTCAAAGAAAGGTAGATAAAAAAAAATATTTCAAAAAGAATCGATCGTTTCATTTACGTCGCGCGGAGATCGGTATTCAGACGTCATTGAAACGTGGAGCTGTGCTTCCTCCGGACAACCTAGAAGCGCATCAAAGTTATCAAGACAAAGTAAAATAGAGGTCAATATCTACCAAACAGCACCCGGACTCGCACGATTCGAAATCCACGTGTTGGCACCCTCTCGTCACAAGATAGAGATACAGTCACGTGTTGATTATAAAGATAATAATGCTTCTCAAGAGTTTGCATGTCCAACATATCCGCATATCACACCACACCCACACATACACAGCCCAACACAGACACAGCCCCACACAGACACAGACCCACACAGACACAGACCCACACAGACACAGACCCACACAGACACAGCCCCACACAGACACAGCCCGACACAGACCCACACAGACACAGACACAGACCCAGACCCAAACAGACACAAACCCAGACCCACACAGACACAGACCCAGACCCAGACGAACACAGACAAAGACAGACCCACACAGACACAGACACAGACCCACACAGACACAGACCCACACAGACACAGACCCACACAGACCCACACAGACCCACACAGACCCAGACCCACACAGACACAGACCCAGACCCACACAGACACAGACCCAGACCCACACAGATCCAGACCCACACAGACACAGACCCACACAGACCCAGACCCACACAGACAGACCCAGACCCACACAGACACAGACCCAGACCCACACAGACTCAGACCCACACAGACACAGACCCAGACCCACACAGACCCAGACCCACACAGACCCACATAGACACAGACCCACACACACACACTAAGACAATGTCCAAAAATCGTTGGTTATTCCGAGTGATTTTTAGACAATGTCCAAAAATCGTCGGTTATTCCGAGTGATTTTTAGACAATGTCCAAAAATCGTCGGTTATTCCGAGTGATTTTTAGACAATGTCCAAAAATCGTCGGTTATTCCGAGTGATTTTTAGACAATGTCCAAAAATCGTCGGTTATTCCGAGTGATTTTTAGAATATGTCCAAAAATCGTCGGTTATCCCAAGTGATTTTTAGACAATGTCCAAAAATCGTCGGTTATTCCGAGTGATTTTTAGACAATGTCCAAAAATCGTCGGTTATTCCGAGTGATTTTTAGACAATGTCCAAAAATCGTCGGTTATTCCGAGTGATTTTTAGACAATGTCCAAAAATTGTCGGTTATTCCAAGTGATTTTTAGACAATGTCCAAAAATCGTCGGTTAACCCAAGTGATTTTTAGACAATGTCCAAAAATCGTCGGTTATTCCGAGTGATTTTTAGACAATGTCCAAAAATCGTCGGTTATTCCAAGTGATTTTTAGACAATGTCCAAAAATCGTCGGTTATCCCAAGTGATTTTTAGACAATGTCCAAAAATCGTCGGTTATTCCGAGTGATTTTTAGACAATGTCCAAAAATCGTCGGTTATTCCGAGTGATTTTTAGACAATGTCCAAAAATCGTCGGTTATTCCGAGTGATTTTTAGACAATGTCCAAAAATCGTCGGTTATTCCGAGTGATTTTTAGACAATGACCAAAAATCGTCGGTTATTCCGAGTGATTTTTAGACAATGTCCAAAAATCGTCGGTTAACCCAAGTGATTTTTAGACAATGTCCAAAAATTGTCGGTTATTCCAAGTGATTTTTAGACAATGTCCAAAAATTGTCGGTTATTCCAAGTGATTTTTAGACAATGTCCAAAAATCGTCGGTTATTCCAAGTGATTTCTAGACAATTTCCAAAAATTGTCGGTTATTCCAAGTGATTTTTAGACAATGTCCAAAAATTTTCGGTTATTCCGAGTGATTTTTAGACAATGTCCAAAAATCGTCGGTTATTCCAAGTGATTTTTAGACAATGTCCAAAAATTTTCGGTTATTCCGAGTGATTTTTAGACAATGTCCAAAATTCGTCAGTTATTCCAAGTGATTTTTAGACAATGTCCAAAATTTGTCGGTTATTCCAAGTGATTTTTAGACAATGTCCAAAAATTGTCGATTTTTCGGAGTGATTTTTAGACAATGTCCAAAAATCGTCGGTTGTTCCGAGTGATTTTTAGACAATGTCCAAAAATTGTCGGTTATTCCAAGTGATTTTTAGACAATGTCCAAAAATTGTCGGTTATTCCGAGTGATTTTTAGACAATGTCCAAAAATCGTCGGTTAAGCCAAGTGATTTTTTGAAAATGTCCAAAAATCGTCGGTTATTCCAAGTGATTTTTAGACAATGTCCAAAAATCGTCGGTTAACCTAAGTGATTTTTAGACAATGTCCAAAAATTGTCGGTTATTCCAAGTGATTTTTAGACAATGTCCAAAAATCGTCGGTTAACCCAAGTGATTTTTGGACATTGTCTAAAAATCACTTGGAATAACTGACAATTTTTGGACATTGTATAAAAATCACTTGGAATACCCGACGATTTTTGGACATTGTCCAAAAATCACTCGGAATAACCGACGATTTTTGGACATTGTCTAAAAATCACTTGGAATAACCGACAATTTTTGGACATTGTCTAAAAATCACTCGGAATAACCGACGATTATTGGACATTGTCTAGAAATCACTTGGAATAACCGACAATTTTTGGACATTGTCTAAAAATCACTTGGAACAACCGACGATTTTTGGACATTGTCTAAAAATCACTCGGAACACCCGACGATTTTTGGACATTGTCTAAAAATCACTTGGAATAACCGACGATTTTTGGACATTGTCTAAAAATCACTCGGAATAACCGACAATTTTTGGACATTGTCTAAAAATCACTTGGAATAACTGACGATTTTTGGACATTGTCTAAAAATCACTCGGAACACCCGACGATTTTTGGACATTGTCTAAAAATCATTCGGAACACCCGACGATTTTTGGACATTGTCTAAAAATCACTTGGAATAACCGACGATTTTTGGACATTGTCTAAAAATCACTCGGAATAACCGACAATTTTTGGACATTGTCTAAAAATCACTTGGGTGAACCGACGATATTTGGACAATGTCTAAAGATCACTTGGAACAACCGACAATTTTTAGATATGGTCTAAAAATCACTTTGAATAACCGACGGTTTTTGGACATTGTCTAAAAATCACTTGGAATAACCGACAATTTTTGGACATTGTCTAAAAATCACTTGGGTTAACCGACGATTTTTGGACATTGTCTAAAAATCACTCTGAATAACCGACAATTTTTGGATATTGTCTAAAAATCACTCGGAATAACCGACAATTTTTGGACATTGTCTAAAAATCACTTGGAATAACAGACAATTTTTGGACATTGTCTAAAAATCACTTGGAATAATCGACGATTTTTGGACATTGTCTAAAAATCACTTGGAATAACAGACAATTTTTGGACATTGTCTAAAAATCACTTGGAATAACAGACAATTTTTGGACATTGTCTAAAAATCACTCGGAATAACCGACGATTTTTGGACATTGTCTAAAAATCACTCGGAATAACAGACAATTTTTGGACATTGTCTAAAAATCACTTGGAATAACAGACAATTTTTGGACATTGTCTAAAAATCACTCGGAATAACCGACGATTTTTGGACATTGTCTAAAAATCACTTGGAATAACAGACAATTTTTGGATTTTGTCTAAAAATCACTCGGAATAACCGACGATTTTTGGACATTGTCTAAAAATCACTCGGAATAACAGACAATTTTTGGACATTGTCTAAAAATCACTCGGAATAACCGACGATTTTTGGACATTGTCTAAAAATCACTCGGAATAACAGACAATTTTTGGACATTGTCTAAAAATCACTTGGAATAACAGACAATTTTTGGAAATTGTCTAAAAATCACTTGGAATAACCGACGATTTTTGGACATTGTCTAAAAATCACTCGGAATAACCGACAATTTTTGGACATTGTCTAAAAATCACTCGGAATAGCCGACGATTTTTGGACATTGTATGAAAATCACTTGGAATAACCGACGATTTTTGGACATTGTGTGAAAATCACTTGGAATAACCGACGATGTTTGGACATTGTCTAAAAATCACTTGGAATAACAGACAATTTTTGGACATTGTCTAAAAATCACTTGGAATAACTGACGATTTTTGGACATTGTCTAAAAATCACTAGGAATAACCGACAATTTTTGGACATTGTCTAAAAATCACTCGGAATAACTGAGGATTTTTGGACATTGTCTAAAAATCACTTGGAATAACCGACGATTTTTGGACATTGTCTAAAAATCACTTGGAATAACAGACAATTTTTGGACATTGTCTAAAAATCACTTGGAATAACAGACAATTTTTGGACATTGTCTAAAAATCACTCGGAATAACTGAGGATTTTTGGACATTGTCTAAAAATCACTTGGAATAACCGACGATTTTTGGACATTGTCTAAAAATCACTTGGAATAACAGACAATTTTTGGACATTGTCTAAAAATCACTTGGAATAACTGACGATTTTTGGACATTGTCCAAAAATCACTCGGAATAACCGACAATTTTTGGACATTGTCTAAAAATCACTCGGAATAACTGAGGATTTTTGGACATTGTCTAAAAATCACTTGGAATAACCGACAATTTTTGGACATTGTCTAAAAATCACTCGGAATAACTGACGATTTTTGGACATTGTCTAAAAATCACTTGGAATAACCGACAATTTTTGGACATTGTCTAAAAATCACTCGGAATAACCGACGATTTTTGGACATTGTCTAAAAATCACTCGGAATAACCGACGATTTTTGGACATTGTCTAAAAACCACTTGGAATAACCGACAATTTTTGGACATTGTCTAAAAATCACTCGGAATAACCGACGATTTTTGGACATTGTCTTAGTGTGTGTGTGTGGGTGTGTGGGTCTGTGTCTGTGTGGGTCTGGGTCTGTGTGGGTCTGGGTCTGTGTGGGTCTGGGTCTGTGTGGGTCTGGGTCTGTGTTGGTCTTTGTCTGTGTCTGTGTGGGTCTGGGTCTGTGTGGGTCTGGGTCTGGGTCTGTGTGGGTCTGTCTCTGTGTGTGTCTGTGTGGGTGTGGGTCTGTGTCGGTGTCTGTGTGGGTCTGGGTCTGTGTGGGTCTGGGTCTGTGTCTGTGTGAGTGTGGGTCTGTGTCTGTGTGGGTCTGTGTCTGTGTGGGTCTGTGTCTGACTGGGTCTGTGTCTGTGTGGGTCTGTGTCTGTGTGGGTCTGTGTCTGTGTGGGTCTGTGTCTGTGTGGGTCTGTGTCTGTGTGGGTCTGTGTCTGTGTGGGTCTGTGTCTGTGTGGGTCTGTGTCTGTGTGTGGTTTCACTTGTGTTTATCGACGATTTTTGGACATTATCTAAAAATGACTCCGACTGAACGACGATTTTTGGACCTTGTCTAAAAAAGGTTCGACTTGAATGACGATTTTTGGACATTGTCTAAAAATGACTAGAGTTTAACGATGATTTTTGGACTGGTTGAAAACAAGTTTTTTGGGTAAAATAGTGCTTTTTTGGACAATAATCGTGTTGAATTGCACACCACGAGAAAGATAATTTTAAGACGCATCTAACGATATGCGACATGAGCCATTTTGCACTTAATTTCGACTACTTATGGCCGAAAAAGTGGTTGAAAAATAGGTTTTTCGGGCAAAATTAGGCTTTTTTGGAAGATAATCGAATCGAATTGCACACCACGAGAAAGATAATTTTAAGACGCATCTAACGATATGCAACATGAGCCATTTCGCACTTAATTTCGACTACTTATGGCCGAAAAACTGGTTGAAAAATAGGTTTTTCGTGCAAAATTAGGCCTTTTTGGAAGATAATCGAATCGAATTGCACACCACGAGATAGATAATTTTAGGACGCATCTAACGATATGCAACATGAGCCATTTTGCACTTAATTTCGACTACTTATGGCCGAAAAACTGGTTGAAAAATAGGTTTTTCGCACAAAATTAGGCCTTTTTGGAAGATAATCGAATCGAATTGCACACCACGAGATAGATAATTTTAGGACGCATCTAACTATATGCAACATGAGCCATTTTGCACTTAATTTCGACTACTTATGGCCGAAAAACTGGTTGAAAAATAGGTTTTTCGCGCAAAATTAGGCCTTTTTGGAAGATAATCGAATCGAATTGCACACCACGAGATAGATAATTTTAAGACGCATCTAACGATATGCGACATGAGCCATTTTGCACTTAATTTCGACTACTTATGGCCGAAAAACTGGTTGAAAAATAGGTTTTTCGCGCAAAATTAGGCCTTTTTGGAAGATAATCGAATCGAATTGCACACCACGAGATAGATAACTTTAAGACGCATCTAACGATATGCGACATGAGCCATTTCGCACTTAATTTCGACTACTTATGGCCGAAAAACTGGTTGAAAAATAGGTTTTTCGTGCAAAATTAGGCTTTTTTGGAAGATAATCGAATCGAATTGCACACCACGAGATAGATAATTTTAAGACGCATCTAACGATATGCGACATGAGCCATTTCGCACTTAATTTCGACTACTTATGGCCGAAAAACTGGTTGAAAAATAGGTTTTTCGCGCAAAATTAGGCCTTTTTGGAAGATAATCGAATCGAATTGCACACCACGAGATAGATAATTTTAAGACGCATCTAACGATATGCGACATGAGCCATTTCGCACTTAATTTCGACTACTTATGGCCGAAAAACTGGTTGAAAAATAGGTTTTTCGCGCATAATTAGGCCTTTTTGGAAGATAATCGAATCGAATTTCACACCACGAGATAGATAATTTTAAGACGCATCTAACGATATGCGACATGAGCCATTTTGCAATTAATTTCGACTACTTATGGCCGAAAAACTGGTTGAAAAATAGGTTTTTCGCGCAAAATTAGGCCTTTTTGGACGATAATCGAATCGAATTGCACACCACGAGATAGATAATTTTAGGACGCATCTAACGATATGCAACATGAGCCATTTTGCACTTAATTTCGACAACTTATGGCCGAAAAACTGGTTGAAAAATAGGTTTTTCGCGCAAAATTAGGCCTTTTTGGAAGATAATCGAATCGAATTGCACACCACGAGATAGATAATTTTAAGACGCATCGAACGATATGCGACATGAGCCATTTCGCACTTAATTTCGACTACTTATGGCCGAAAAACTGGTTGAAAAATAGGTTTTTCGGGCAAAATTAGGCTTTTTTGGAAGATAATCGAATCGAATTGCACACCACGAGATAGATAATTTTAAGACGCATCTAACGATATGCGACATGAGCCATTTCGCACTTAATTTCGACTACTTATGGCCGAAAAACTGGTTGAAAAATAGGTTTTTCGCGCATAATTAGGCCTTTTTGGAAGATAATCGAATCGAATTTCACACCACGAGATAGATAATTTTAAGACGCATCTAACGATATGCGACATGAGCCATTTTGCAATTAATTTCGACTACTTATGGCCGAAAAACTGGTTGAAAAATAGGTTTTTCGCGCAAAATTAGGCCTTTTTGGAAGATAATCGAATCGAATTGCACACCACGAGATAGATAATTTTAGGACGCATCTAACGATATGCAACATGAGCCATTTTGCACTTAATTTCGACTACTTATGGCCGAAAAACTGGTTGAAAAATAGGTTTTTCGCGCAAAATTAGGCCTTTTTGGAAGATAATCGAATCGAATTGCACACCACGAGATAGATAATTTTAGGACGCATCTAACGATTGCAACATGAGCCATTTTGCACTTAATTTCGACTACTTATGGCCGAAAAACTGGTTGAAAAATAGGTTTTTCGCGCAAAATTAGGCTTTTTTGGAAGATAATCGAATCGAATTGCACACCACGAGATAGATAATTTTAAGATACATCTAACGATATGCGAAATGAGCCATTTCGCACTTAATTTCGACTACTTATGGCCGAAAAACTGGTTGACAAATAGGTTTTTCGGGCAAAATTAGGCTTTTTTGGAAGATAATCGAATCGAATTGCACACCACGAGATAGATAATTTTAAGATACATCTAACGATATGCGAAATGAGCCATTTTGCAATTAATTTCGACTACTTATGGCCGAAAAACTGGTTGAAAAATAGGTTTTTCGCGCAAAATTAGGCCTTTTTGGAAGATAATCGAATCGAATTGCACACCACGAGATAGATAATTTTAAGACGCATCTAACGATATGCGACATGAGCCATTTTGCACTTAATTTCGACTACTTATGGCCGAAAAACTGGTTGAAAAATAGGTTTTTCGCGCAAAATTAGGCTTTTTTGGAAGATAATCGAATCGAATTGCACACCACGAGATAGATAATTTTAGGACGCATCTAACGATATGCAACATGAGCCATTTTGCACTTAATTTCGACTACTTATGGCCGAAAAACTGGTTGAAAAATAGGTTTTTCGCGCAAAATTAGGCCTTTTTGGAAGATAATCGAATCGAATTGCACACCACGAGATAGATAATTTTAGGACGCATCTAACGATATGCAACATGAGCCATTTTGCACTTAATTTCGACTACTTATGGCCGAAAAACTGGTTGAAAAATAGGTTTTTCGCGCAAAATTAGGCCTTTTTGGAAGATAATCGAATCGAATTGCACACCACGAGATAGATAATTTTAAGACGCATCTAACGATATGCGACATGAGCCATTTCGCACTTAATTTCGACTACTTATGGCCGAAAAACTGGTTGAAAAATAGGTTTCTCTGGCAAAATTAGGCTTTTTTGGAAGATAATCGAATCGAATTGCACACCACGAGATAGATAATTTTAGGACGCATCTAACGATATGCAACATGAGCCATTTTGCACTTAATTTCGACTACTTATGGCCGAAAAACTGGTTGAAAAATAGGTTTTTCGCGCAAAATTAGGCCTTTTTGGAAGATAATCGAATCGAATTGCACACCACGAGATAGATAATTTTAAGATACATCTAACGATATGCGAAATGAGCCATTTCGCACTTAATTTCGACTACTTATGGCCAAAAAACTGGTTGAAAATAGGTTTTTCGGGCAAAATTAGGCTTTTTTGGAAGATAATCGAATCGAATTGCACACCACGAGATAGATAATTTTAAGATACATCTAACGATATGCGAAATGAGCCATTTCGCACTTAATTTCGACTACTTATGGCCGAAAAACTGGTTGACAAATAGGTTTTTCGGGCAAAATTAGGCTTTTTTGGAAGATAATCGAATCGAATTGCACACCACGAGATAGATAATTTTAGGACGCATCTAACGATTGCAACATGAGCCATTTTGCACTTAATTTCGACTACTTATGGCCGAAAAACTGGTTGAAAAATAGGTTTTTCGCGCAAAATTAGGCTTTTTTGGAAGATAATCGAATCGAATTGCACACCACGAGATAGATAATTTTAAGATACATCTAACGATATGCGAAATGAGCCATTTCGCACTTAATTTCGTCTACTTATGGCCGAAAAACTGGTTGACAAATAGGTTTTTCGGGCAAAATTAGGCTTTTTTGGAAGATAACCGAATCGAATTGCACACCACGAGATAGATAATTTTAAGATACATCTAACGATATGCGAAATGAGCCATTTTGCAATTAATTTCGACTACTTATGGCCGAAAAACTGGTTGAAAAATAGGTTTTTCGCGCAAAATTAGGCCTTTTTGGAAGATAATCGAATCGAATTGCACACCACGAGATAGATAATTTTAAGACGCATCTAACGATATGCGACATGAGCCATTTTGCACTTAATTTCGACTACTTATGGCCGAAAAACTGGTTGAAAAATAGGTTTTTCGCGCAAAATTAGGCTTTTTTGGAAGATAATCGAATCGAATTGCACACCACGAGATAGATAATTTTAGGACGCATCTAACGATATGCAACATGAGCCATTTTGCACTTAATTTCGACTACTTATGGCCGAAAAACTGGTTGAAAAATAGGTTTTTCGCGCAAAATTAGGCCTTTTTGGAAGATAATCGAATCGAATTGCACACCACGAGATAGATAATTTTAGGACGCATCTAACGATATGCAACATGAGCCATTTTGCACTTAATTTCGACTACTTATGGCCGAAAAACTGGTTGAAAAATAGGTTTTTCGCGCAAAATTAGGCCTTTTTGGAAGATAATCGAATCGAATTGCACACCACGAGATAGATAATTTTAAGACGCATCTAACGATATGCGACATGAGCCATTTCGCACTTAATTTCGACTACTTATGGCCGAAAAACTGGTTGAAAAATAGGTTTCTCTGGCAAAATTAGGCTTTTTTGGAAGATAATCGAATCGAATTGCACACCACGAGATAGATAATTTTAGGACGCATCTAACGATATGCAACATGAGCCATTTTGCACTTAATTTCGACTACTTATGGCCGAAAAACTGGTTGAAAAATAGGTTTTTCGCGCAAAATTAGGCCTTTTTGGAAGATAATCGAATCGAATTGCACACCACGAGATAGATAATTTTAAGATACATCTAACGATATGCGAAATGAGCCATTTCGCACTTAATTTCGACTACTTATGGCCAAAAAACTGGTTGAAAATAGGTTTTTCGGGCAAAATTAGGCTTTTTTGGAAGATAATCGAATCGAATTGCACACCACGAGATAGATAATTTTAAGATACATCTAACGATATGCGAAATGAGCCATTTCGCACTTAATTTCGACTACTTATGGCCGAAAAACTGGTTGACAAATAGGTTTTTCGGGCAAAATTAGGCTTTTTTGGAAGATAATCGAATCGAATTGCACACCACGAGATAGATAATTTTAAGACGCATCGAACGATATGCGACATGAGCCATTTCGCACTTAATTTCGACTACTTATGGCCGAAAAACTGGTTGAAAAATAGGTTTTTCGGGCAAAATTAGGCTTTTTTGGAAGATAATCGAATCGAATTGCACACCACGAGATAGATAATTTTAGGACGCATCTAACGATATGCGAAATGAGCCATTTTGCACTTAATTTCGACTACTTATGGCCGAAAAACTGGTTGAAAAATAGGTTTTTCGCGCAAAATTAGGCCTTTTTGGAAGATAATCGAATCGAATTGCACACCACGAGATAGATAATTTTAAGACGCATCGAACGATATGCGACATGAGCCATTTCGCACTTAATTTCGACTACTTATGGCCGAAAAACTGGTTGACAAATAGGTTTTTCGGGCAAAATTAGGCTTTTTTGGAAGATAATCGAATCGAATTGCACACCACGAGATAGATAATTTTAAGATACATCTAACGATATGCGAAATGAGCCATTTTGCAATTAATTTCGACTACTTATGGCCGAAAAACTGGTTGAAAAATAGGTTTTTCGCGCAAAATTAGGCCTTTTTGGAAGATAATCGAATCGAATTGCACACCACGAGATAGATAATTTTAAGACGCATCTAACGATATGCGACATGAGCCATTTTGCACTTAATTTCGACTACTTATGGCCGAAAAACTGGTTGAAAAATAGGTTTTTCGCGCAAAATTAGGCCTTTTTGGAAGATAATCGAATCGAATTGCACACCACGAGATAGATAATTTTAAGACGCATCTAACGATATGCGACATGAGCCATTTCGCACTTAATTTCGACTACTTTTGGCCGAAAAACTGGTTGAAAAATAGGTTTCTCTGGCAAAATTAGGCTTTTTTGGAAGATAATCGAATCGAATTGCACACCACGAGATAGATAATTTTAGGACGCATCTAACGATATGCAACATGAGCCATTTTGCACTTAATTTCGACTACTTATGGCCGAAAAACTGGTTGAAAAATAGGTTTTTCGCGCAAAATTAGGCCTTTTTGGAAGATAATCGAATCGAATTGCACACCACGAGATAGATAATTTTAAGATACATCTAACGATATACGAAATGAGCCATTTCGCACTTAATTTCGACTACTTATGGCCGAAAAACTGGTTGAAAATAGGTTTTTCGGGCAAAATTAGGCTTTTTTGGAAGATAATCGAATCGAATTGCACACCACGAGATAGATAATTTTAAGATACATCTAACGATATGCGAAATGAGCCATTTTGCAATTAATTTCGACTACTTATGGCCGAAAAACTGGTTGAAAAATAGGTTTTTCGCGCAAAATTAGGCCTTTTTGGAAGATAATCGAATCGAATTGCACACCACGAGATAGATAATTTTAAGACGCATCTAACGATATGCGACATGAGCCATTTTGCACTTAATTTCGACTACTTATGGCCGAAAAACTGGTTGAAAAATAGGTTTTTCGCGCAAAATTAGGCCTTTTTGGAAGATAATCGAATCGAATTGCACACCACGAGATAGATAATTTTAAGACGCATCTAACGATATGCGACATGAGCCATTTCGCACTTAATTTCGACTACTTATGGCCGAAAAACTGGTTGAAAAATAGGTTTTTCTGGCAAAATTAGGCCTTTTTGGAAGATAATCGAATCGAATTGCACACCACGAGATAGATAATTTTTAGACGCATCTAACGAAATGCGACATGAGCCATTTCGCACTTAATTTCGACTACTTATGGCCGAAAAACTGGTTGAAAAATAGGTTTTTCGCGCAAAATTAGGCTTTTTTGGAAGATAATCGAATCGAATTGCACACCACGAGATAGATAATTTTAAGACGCATCTAACGATATGCGACATGAGCCATTTTGCACTTAATTTCGACTACTTATGGCCGAAAAACTGGTTGAAAAATAGGTTTTTCGCGCAAAATTAGGCCTTTTTGGAAGATAATCGAATCGAATTGCACACCACGAGATAGATAATTTTAAGACGCATCTAACGATATGCGACATGAGCCATTTCGCACTTAATTTCGACTACTTATGGCCGAAAAACTGGTTGAAAAATAGGTTTTTCTGGCAAAATTAGGCCTTTTTGGAAGATAATCGAATCGAATTGCACACCACGAGATAGATAATTTCAAGACGCATCTAACGATATGCGACATGAGCCATTTTGCACTTAATTTCGACTACTTATGGCCGAAAAACTGGTTGAAAAATAGGTTTTTCTGGCAAAATTAGGCCTTTTTGGAAGATAATTGAATCGAATTTCACACCACGAGATAGATAATTTTAAGACGCATCTAACGTTATGCGATATGAGCCATTTTGCACTTAATTTCGACTACTTATGGCCAAAAAACTGGTTGAAAAATAGGTTTTTCGGGCAAAATTAGGCTTTTTTGGAAGATAATCGAATCGAATTGCACACCACGAGATAGATAATTTTAAGACGCATCTAACGATATGCGACATGAGCCATTTCGCACTTAATTTCGACTACTTATGGCCGAAAAACTGGTTGAAAAATAGGTTTTTCTGGCAAAATTAGGCCTTTTTGGAAGATAATCGAATCGAATTGCACACCACGAGATAGATAATTTTTAGACGCATCTAACGATATGCGACATGAGACATTTCGCACTTAATTTCGAGTACTTATGGCCGAAAAACTGGTTGAAGAATAGGTTTTTCTGGCAAAATTAGGCCTTTTTGGAAGATAATTGAATCGAATTGCACACCACGAGATAGATAATTTTAAGACGCATCTAACGATATGCGACATGAGCCATTTCGCACTTAATTTCGACTACTTATGGCCGAAAAACTGGTTGGAAAATAGGTTTTTCGGGCAAAATTAGGCTTTTTTGGAAGATAATCGAATCGAATTTCACACCACGAGATAGATAATTTTAAGACGCATCTAACGATATGCGATATGAGCCATTTCGCACTTAATTTCGACTACTTATGGCCGAAAAACTGGTTGAAAAATAGGTTTTTCGGGCAAAATTAGGCTTTTTTGGAAGATAATCGAATCGAATTGCACACCACGAGATAGATAATTTTAAGACGCATCTAACGATATGCGACATGAGCCATTTTGCACTTAATTTCGACTACTTATGGCCGAAAAACTGGTTGAAAAATAGGTTTTTCGCGCAAAATTAGGCCTTTTTGGAAGATAATCGAATCGAATTGCACACCACGAGATAGATAATTTTAAGACGCATCTAACGATATGCGACATGAGCCATTTTTCACTTAATTTCGACTACTTATGGCCGAAAAACCGGTTGAAAAATAAGTTTTTTGGAAAAGTAGAATATTGTCTAAAATTGTCTATCTAACAATGAGTGATATTTGGACATTTCAATGAACAATTCATATATTTACCTGGAATTGTTTTTTGTGATCAAATTTCGATGATCAGTCGGAGACTGGCGTCGATTATTAATGAATTTTGGACGTTTCAATAATTTATAAATGGCGGATGCTCTTTCGAATACGTTATAGTCGATTGATGTATGTCCCGATGGTTTTAAGAAATCGTCCAAATATCTAAGTTTGACCCAGTCAAAAAAATTTTTGTGTTGCTAGTGGCAATTGTTTTCATTTGAAATAGTGATAATGTATTTTATGTGATTTTTTTGTAGATTTAGAATTAATTTGACAAACTGTTGATGTTTAAAAATCTTTGTAATTAAGCTGGTTAATTTTTAATATAAGGGAATATATATATATATATATATATATATATATATATATATATATATATATATATATATATATATAATATTCCTCGGGCGATAATAATAGTTTAATATCGAATACAAGACAGTTCAATTAATCAATTGAAGAGAAAGCATGCTACCACTGATCATAGTTTAACTATTGACATTAGTTTGAACCTTATATTTTTGTTCCTAAAATGTTATCAGTCCAAAATCATTTCTACTCGTTTCGTCATACAATTTTTCAGTAAATCGTCCTTACCCGTATCGTATTGTGTTACTCTCAAATAATATTCCAAGTATATGAATTTATAATGTACTCTTCTACTGTGCTTTTTCAAAATCGATGATTGTTATATATTATTATTAATATATAGAATGTTTATACCTGACCACTTCAAAATTAATTCTTCTAACAGGTTGCTAAGATGTGGTATGGTAAGTTGATATTTTCAGGTATACACTCTGCTCTGTAAAAATATTAGGGTCCATCTGTGTTCGTCTTATAGTGTGTTGTATATAATGGAGAATATATATATTTATAAGTGTTAATGTGTGGTATTTTTGAATAATACTTTTAGAGCATGTTTGATGTTTGCAGTGTTTAAACATACTTTGCATTTATACAGACAAATGCAATATATTTTACAAGCGCAATATATAGTATGTATTATTTGAATTGTAGACCTTATTGCAGGTTCAGTGTAAATAACTGAGTATGTACGAATACGTAAGTTGTTGAAGAAATTTTTAAGCCTTCTGTGTTTATGTAAAAAATTACAAGACACATCTGATTTATTTTTTTATTAATACATTACAATAATACAAAAATCAACAATTGTAATAAGTAGACAGATTATACAAATATTTTTTATACTTGCCTGCCTGTACCAAACTTATGAAAACGATCTATGCTACATGATTGATATTATTGTGAGTGTCCGCAGCATGATCTGATGGCTCGAGAATGATCCGAAATCGTGAATAATGCTCTATGCCACGAGAAAAACCATTAAATGTGCTATAAGACAAACATATCTGGAACCTAATATTATCTTTCGTTCGGCAGCGATGAATTTTTGAATATGGACAATGGTTGAGATGATTGAGAATTTGATGCAAATTGTTGATGCGAATGTATGTGATTATACTCCACTCCGTAAGAACGAGAAATAAATTTAATGTTAGCGACTGGATATTATTTTTTGTTTGACCATGTAGAATTTCTGAAAACGATCTATGCTACATGAATGAGACGATTGCGAGAATGTGAGATGGTGCATGTGGGTTTTGTCCGAGGACTAGAAAACCCCAAACTACGCTATAAGAAAGAGCATTAAATATACTAATACTCCTTGAAATTTACTAAAATTTTAGACTTCGAGATAATTGTCCGTTTTCCTGTATCGAAATTTTGAAAACGGTTTATACCATATGAATAAGATGATTGTAATTATTGGTGCATGCATGTGGTTTTTTTCTTCGAGAACTTGGAGATTAAAAATTCTACTATACACCATTCGAAGGAGCACAAAATTTATTAAAAAACGACATATCTGGGTTCTAGAATAATTTCTTATTTTCTCATGACGAATTTTTAAAACGGATTATTTTATATGAATGAGACTATTGCTAGTGTCGATGCATATATTTGTTTTTTTCATAATAATTCGAAACCGACCGGAGATGAAATTTTCCTCTCTACGCCATCAGTAAGAGTACTAATTTTTCTATCAGATACATGGATTAAAGTAACGACTGTCCTATTGATATGATCAATGTATATTACAAAATTATGTACATTATATTCATGCAAGAACTCTGTATATCTAATAAGTAAATTAGCGGATGTTGCTCGGTTTTCACGTGACTACAGAAAAGTGAGCAGGGATGAGAATTTGTACTAAATCTCATTCAAAAGAACGTTAAATTTACTACCAGATACCAGTTATTAAGCAGCAATAGACTCTTGGTACATTCACGGTAAATTTGTGAAAATAATGTATATTACATGATTGCCGATTTTCAAATAAAAAAAAATGTGAAAGATTACATACATGTCTATAAAAACTTATATTATTTTAATCTTCACTTATTATTTGAATTCATAAAATGGTTTATTGACTGAAAAATTAGTTAGTCATATACTAGATGAGAATTTACGAAAATTACAAATTCTTGTAAACAAAAAGCATATTCGAAACAAGAGTAAACAAAGATATAAGATCTGAAGTGAGTAAATAGGAATATATACCGTTAATTTTTATTATATACATATAGTTTATTCGAGGGTAAAGAAGTTTGTTTCAATGATTTCCCATTTAGACGATATTGTAAAGATGACAGCGAACTCAAAATTAGGAATTATCTTTAGACTGCCACCTTTGTACGAAGTTGATGAAACATACATTTACAGATTTTACCGCTAAATATACATTGTGTATACATAGACAATATATAATTATTTATAAGATATATATATATATATATATATATATATATATATATATATATTATATATATATATATATATATATTATTTTAAAGAATTTAATTGGATATCAAATTTAAAGTGAAGATTATAATAAAACAAGTATAGCAAAAATATATTATTAGTACTGTGATGGATATTATATATATATTATAATATTCTTAATGTATTGGATATAAATCCAATCGATAAGAACTATATGATTGTAACATCTGCACAGTTACGAAAAGTCTCTTGAGGACCACAACCTAGTGCACGCCTTCCATTCGGGCATTTTCCCCGGTGGTTTCCTAAAATATACATGTACATTTCTTATTGTATATTTTTATCATAAAATAGTTAAACCTCAAAGATTATTTGTGTATTTGCATGCTATTTTTCATTCAATACGCAAACGACTGTGATATAAGAGATATTTTGTCCCTGTTTTGGTGTCGTTCGATTTGTTCCAAATTTATTCAAAAAGGAGATTTGTAATTTATATATTTTTAATTTATTTAACAGTAATTAGAGAGACAGGAAATAAAAAAAAAACTATTACTGAAAGCAATTAATTGTACGAAAACAAATATAAATAAAGAATTGACCGAATATTACTAATCGATCGAGATTTTAAGTATGATTGATATAAAACAAAAACATGGTTGCATTAGTTGTTATAAAAATTTATAATCGCTGAAATAAAAACAAGCAATACATCTGTTTCATTTTCTACACAAATCAACACGGGTACGCATATTTATTTCATATTAAATAACAGATTAAAGAATGATTACTTTTCGATTACTGGTGGTCGATGTCGAGTTCTAATTTACACAATTGGATAGAATTTATCTTTAAAAGATTCGATTATTGATTGTTAATCTATAATTACGAATGATCAATTTTTTTAATTTATATAACGTGAAAAATATGTTCTGATGACGTGTTAATATAGAAGGTTCAACTGACAGAGGCATTTTCAACGTGAAAATTTCGAAAAATAAAAAAAATATTTTGCATTTACGTTACTTATAGATATGAAAGTTTATTAAATACCTGTTGTGTATTCCCATCGGAGCACACAATGTTGACATGTCTTATTTTCCGGAAGTTGTAATTGAACCGTGTACACTCCTGGTCCTTTCTGGGTCAATTGATAAACTGATTGACCGTTAGCTAGCGGCAAATCCTCAAAACAATTTTCCGACTCCACCCCGTTGAAATAGTCTAATGGACATAAACTGAACTGAAAATATCCTTGATGGTTCGCAGTTATTTGAATACTTGTAGTGATTTTGGAACCACGTGCGTAAGTAGCGGAAATTATCCCTTGACCATATTTTCCTCCTAATTCATTGTTACGGGGTGTTCGATCTCTGTAGTTGTCACCGCATATTCCACAATTACCTTGGTTTCTTATTTGCGCCTGAAATAATACAGTTAAATAAAAACGAATGTAATAAATACTTTTTAAAGTTAACGGAGGATTATAAGGAAACGTTGTTTTGAAATTTTGGAATTTAACCTTTTCGATACAACAATAAATTTAATCTTCATCATTACCAGTTTCATCGGTCAATTTTCCCTTAAAATCAAAGTCTTTTCGTTCTTAGAATCTTTGGTTTGTAAAATGAGACGTAACCCATAGTACAATTTTATAAACATGTGTAACTATTTCACTTTTTCTTTAAGTGAGTTTTAAAAAATATCTTTATTAATATTAAAAAACAATTTTTTTTTTCAGTGGAAATTTTAAAATAAAATGACACGAAAGGAACGACTAAGATATATATATATATATATATATATATATATATATATATATATATATATATATACGAAAACAAACATTTTTAACTTTAGAGAAAATATTAAAATAAAATTGGTGAAAGTGATCATTATAAGTTTATAATATTTTGCTTTAAAACGAAATTACTCACATTTCTACCACCACAAAGTAGTGCATTGTCTTTAGGATTTTTAGGTGCTGATGAATCAAACCTCCAACGAGAGCTTCTCGATATTGGTTGTAACATCATTCCGTGACCGAATACATATCCGCAATGCCACAGCGTTAATAATGAACAAATAATTAAAATAAATGATTGGTTGGAGACCATGTTGGTATATGATTAACGATCTATCGAACGTGAGCACTACAATGCTTTTTAAATTGTGGAAACCCGTGCAGTCGTTTTTATTTAAACTTGCAGATCGATTATTTCGCAATTTTTCGAATAATACTGATTATTTTGTAATTTTTGAGTGATAAGATTTGTTACAATTATCTCAAAAATGTCAGCGTCGATATGAAATTCTGATAGTAAAAAAATTTTGGTTTCTACATGATTCTCGTAGTGTGGTAATGTGATTAAATTCACTGGCATAAATGAGTCAGACTCCACACACCACATTGTTTTGATAGAAAAATTTTTGTGGTATAAGTGTAATGATTTGTGTTATCATATTGATGACTTTATTTCCGTATAATGAATAAAGGGATTTATAATTTTCTATGATAAAAGCAAATATACTTTATGTACCATGAAGACAATATGAACAATTCAATTACGAAATATGCAGGGTCGGATGAGTGTTTAAAAAGTTATGCTGATACACTTTTGTTTGATTTTCTTTAATTTTTATTTCAGTACTTTTACATATTCTTTTATAGAAAAGGACAAATTGTTGAACATGATATAACAAAAATATCTAAAAACTACTAAAAATTGATTTATTTTTTTCAGTACACAATTTATGAATAGATTGAAGTTTTTTATGCGATTTCATTAAGACTCTCGCAATCATTTCACAGAAATCAATGATAATCGATCGAAATGGGCTTGTTTTGCAGTTTATCAGTTGCTAGGCGACACTATCAGAGATATTTGAAGTACTACTGATTTCTATATTTGAACAAAAGAGTAGAAGTTTTGATGACGTAAAAACACTTAATCCTCTATTTTAATTTTTGTTGTCTTCTAATTCATTTTTTTACAGTGTGCCAATCTGCCATCTTATGAAACAAAACTGAATATTGTTTTAGTGTTGCCATATTTAATAGTCGAAAAAATGTCGAATACCTCAATTAATTAGATTAAACAATCCAAATTTTCAGAAAATTAGTATCAGTTTATTTTTTATACATATTTAATTATTATTTACACTTTTTTGTTGTCTTTAAATTAGGGTATACTCACACTTTACATAAATATAGCGTCATAATAAGTTATCCTGTTAGTAAATTCTGTTAAAATGATCATTAGAATGAAAAAAAAACATTTTCTAAATTCTAGTTTAGAATTCCAGCCCTCAGATACCTTTTTAAAAACGCTACCTTTATCTAAATTTGTATTTTCAAACAAAACAATTATATAATTATAAAATATATCGATAACAATGATATGAATGGAAAAAAGAATATGAAACAATACTCAGAAATGTTCCTAACGAAGATATCAGTTACATGATATAGAAAAACATTATTTTCAAATTAATCTATCAGACAGATTGTAACTTAAAAAGAATTTACTCACTTCTTTACCACCGCAAAATAATTGATTGTCGTCATAATTTATAGACGCCGATGGATTATACCTCCAGAGAGAACTTCTTGATGTCGGTTTCAACATCATTCCGTGACCGAACACATATACACAGTGCCATAGTGCCAGCAATGAACAAGTAATGAAAATAAATGGTCGATATAAAAACATGTCGATATGCAATTAAAGAGATATCGAACAGGATCACAGTGAAGGTTCGTAATGAGACTGAATTAATGAAAAGGTTGGTTTTTATTTAGTTCGGCACGTATATAATTTTTTCCCATGAATAATTTTTTGCTAATCCAGTGATAAGCCCTATTAAGATTATCAGTGTCAATATGAAAAAAGAATAATAGGTCTTATCGTATTGACAAATTGCATACAAATTATACACACTATACATTTTTTTGTTATAATTCTCGAAGTTCTTTTCTATAATAAGAAATGTGGCTATGTTTCGTGTAATTTAACATATTAGGTACTGAGAAAATTCAGTTTTATCTTTTTTCAATGACCATATTTGTATGTGTTTGTTTACTGTTGCCATTATTCACACAGAGTGAAATGTTCAGGTAGACGTTAAAGAATTCATCATCAACTTAGCTGCTTCGAAACTATGAAGACCAACAGGACAAGATATCAACGGGATCACAGGTATTAAAAAATTACGATTATAATTATAAAAAAAAATAGATTTTGTAAGTATAAAAAAAAGTCAACGGCTTAATTTTCTAATAATTGTAAAACAAACTTAAACAAAAATACTTTCGAGTATTAGTAATTTTGTTATGTAGAAAACGGTCATCAAATTTTTTATTTCAGGTATAAAATCTGATACATACGTGTGTGTAAGTAATGAATCTGAGTAACCGAATGTTTGCACAAAAAAAAAACACTTAAGTGAAATAAATGACTTTTACGTTTCGCATAGATGGGTGTTGTCGTTAAATAAACGCAATACGTTGTAAAATTCTTGAAATATATTACACACACGGGATGCACCCTGGTTTTCTGCCAACTGTATTAAGATAAATACTGAATAATAACAATGTATGAACTGAAGTACTGCTTTCACATAAAATTGTGGTACATATATGTGTGTTACTGCATGTAATCATTTTTAATTATATACAGTCAGAAGTTTATATATACATTCATATGCTTATATATATATATATATATATATATATATATATATATATATATATATATATATATATATATATATATAAATTGACAATGAACATTAAAATACTTCGAATAAATTCATTATTGAGATATTTAATTTAATTATTATAATCTATAGAATATGCGTATAGAATAATGTGAAGAATTTATATTGGATTGAATAATGTGTCTGTATTAATGCTATTGCAATTAAAACCAACTGTTATGCACGCATGTTATAATAAAAAAAATGAGTGTACTAGTAATTTAATTAGTAACTATAATAAACTTTAATTGTTATTGACATGAAAAATCAAATGATTTGTAGTGTATCTGTTCAATGAAACTGAAGTGTTGAATAGAGTGAACTTGTTCGAATGGAATTATTTCGAATATCTAAATCGAAACCGGATGAATTATTTTATGTCAGTGTACAAATACATGTCTTAACCTCTTGTTTAACTGTTTATTTTAAAATTGTTCATAGAATTATATAGATATTTTTATAAGATCGTTCAAGGATAAAATAAAATAAATCAACACCTGATTGACAGCATATACATACGTGTATATATATAATTTATATTATATACATAAATGGAAATATTGAAAATAAAACAAAATCAACTTGAATGGAATTTTAAAATTTCAATTCTTCTTTCATCTTACAAGCGACAAAATTCCATCTCGTCAAATATGTTCAAATTGATTGTTAATCAAAAATGATTGCATTGCCATCAAAATGAGCATAAACAACAATCAAAAATGATCAATAATGATGTACGATCAGAAAAAAATATGGTGTATGGGGTGAAAAAATATGTCATTTGCGAAAGGAAATATTTAAATATACTGAAGTAAATTTAAAAATAAAATAATAAATTAAAAAATGAAAATGATTACAGATCTGATTACAGATAGAGATAATGATTAGAAAATCAACATTTTAGAGTTTGTGAGATGTGAAAAGAATGCATTTGTGATAGTGAATATAGATAGTGTCAGAAAAGTATTGTTACAAGTAACTTTTGTTCTCTTACTGTTTCATTTTCCATGTATCTTTTTTTTTTTAATTTACTGTAAACTTACAATTTTGAAGAATAATTATTTTAGATCACTTCAAAAACATATAAAATTTGATTGTATGATCATTAAAAAATGAAATTTGTACATAGTATAAAATATTAGATAAATACGGTTTTGTTTTTTGTCTTAAGGTATCGAAAAATGGTAAAAGGATCTTAGAACAGTTGAGTATTGAAACAGGACCTGGGCTCGGAGGCACTATGAATTAGTTAATTAAGAAATAATTAGAGTTAAATGATTTTTTTTTAAATTCTAAATATATATACCTCTGTAAGTTTAAAAGGACAAATTATCAAACACATAAAGAATACGACTGTCATGTCAAATATTAAAAAAAAGAACAAATTCCGGTTCTGTACGTAACGCAGATCCATAGATTTTATCAATATTTCAGTTGCGGGATTTCGAGTGAAACTCAATATGGGGCCGAATAAATAATTTCGAAATATATGTCGGGCCGTACTCGGTTTTAATCAATAATGAGTATAAGTATTTCGTCGAAACTTGAACGTATATATATACATATATATATACATATATATATATATATATATATATATATATATATATATATATATATATATATATATATATACATACACACACCGTTCGATTGGTAAGAGAGTTATATACTTTTAATAACGAAACTTATACTAGCACCGTACATTTCATGAATATTAAAACATTTTTACATCTGTCCGTTCAATCGTCGACGTTTTCGTTCACTGTCATTTTATTCCCGATGTTGTATTTTTCCGGTAATGTCCTACCGTATGCTGTCACGTCCGAAATAGCGG
Organism: Acanthacorydalis orientalis; assembly: GCA_034766995.1. Taxonomy (NCBI): domain Eukaryota; kingdom Metazoa; phylum Arthropoda; class Insecta; order Megaloptera; family Corydalidae; genus Acanthacorydalis; species Acanthacorydalis orientalis. The sequence goes on from CM068317.1 coordinate 47,397,498, forward strand.
TCGACCGTTAGAATTTATGACGTGTGCTGACAATATCTTCAGATGTTGAATAAATGAAAATTAGTGTGAGTCTGCATTGTAGTGTTTTCATTATTGGTGGCTGGTAACATGACTTTCATCTTGATTAATAAAATGAAATATTTGAGTAGATAACATTAATTAAATTCTGAGAATAAAACTATAGTTATATCTGATCAATCAGTTTAAGTCTTGATGAAATTTAGAATATTTTTAACTTATATATACATTTTATTCAGAGTATATTTAGAATAGTTTTTGAGACACTTTCAGATAGGTTATTAATTTCAAATATGTCAGGATGACAAGATTTTGTATTAAAATTATATAAACACTCCACTTTTATTAAAATTATATACTTTTTTTATTCACCATATCATTATTAATCAACAAGATGATAAGGAAATGAGCATAACCCCTTTTTCATATAGAATATTAATTAAACTAGAAAAAAGCATACTCAAAATAATTTCCTATACAATTTCGATTTTTTTTTAGATTACTGTCGGATTTGTATTTTCTACGACCGGTTTTACCTTTTATTATCTTCAAGAATTATGAAAATCTATTTAAAGATAATGAAAATCGAAATCGATTGAAGAAAATATAGATTCAACAGCAGATTAAGAGAATAAATTAAAGTATTATTAAAGAATCTGCGATTGAAAAGAAAGATAATGATATATCATATTTTTTAAAAAGGGTTTAATGTTAAAACAATAAACAATAATGAGCCATAATATAAATTATTCTCATTTATTTGTACATATTAGATTATTATCGTTAGAAAGTGACAATAAGATTAACAAAAATAATTCGTAAATTTAATTTAAGTAAACTAGTAGTTTATTGATAAACTTTGAGAATCTATTTTGAAAAGAATTATTTAAAATTGGCGCGTTACTAATTGCTGATAAAACAGAAAATTGAATTTAAAACAAAAACAAAAAACGAACTACTAAATCAACAATTTTGACAAGTTAAATCTACATTTCTTGGTCTTGAAATGTATTTTTATAATATTTAGAATTTTATTTATATTTTTTTATACATTTAATATTAAATTAGAGAGAACAATAATAATATCTAATAATTTTTAGTGATAAATAAATACATTAAGTGTTTCTATTAATTTTAATTAGTGTCCAGTTAATTAACTTTGTGTTTTCAGTGTTTGATTTTCAACACAAATTGATTATTGGAAAAAATCTCTTCTGAAAAACATTTAAGAAAAAAAACAACAGTGCAATGAAACAAGTTCGAATAAAATTGATTCACGAAAACGCTTGGGGTGAGTAATACTATTCATGGCCAATTTGCTTATATATTTGGAAACAATAGGTAAACAGTCAATGACCGATTTATTGACTTGTTGAGGTTCAAAGGGTTAAACGAAAAAGGAAGATAAAGATCTACTTAAACGAAACGCGAACATCGACGATTGTACAAACAGTGCGCCGTCGACTAATCAAATAAATCAGTCTTTCGATGTCGATATCGTTGGGCCTCGTTCATTTTTACATGAATCATTCATATATTTAAATTGGTAATAGTTGATAGTGTAATTCCTACTCATGCAGATAAATTGTTGATTCGACAAAACAATGTTATGGTCGCATCGAATGCTATTGTTCCCAGTTTGATGTTTGCCTAAACGTTATTATTATTCATGAACCGAAACATTTATATACATATACATATATATATATATATATATATATATATATATATATATATATATATATATATATATATATATATACATACATGCTGAATCCATATACCTACATATTTTTAATCCCAAACGAAAATTATTATCTATAAACGAAATTATAAAATTGTAATTACAGTATTTATGCGAAACATATAATTTTATTGTCTGTAGAGATAAAAAATAAAACACTAAAATTTCAGTGTACTATAAATGTCCATATATAATTTGTATGGGGATTAAAAGGTAATATTATATTTTATTTTCAATTGTGATTGTAAATTAAATTGTACAGTTGTTGAAAATATCTGTTTTGGAAATATATGTATAGTGATTTTTTATAATAACAATTGTTATCTTTTTATTCTTTTATTATTTTAGAACTTATTTGGATGTAGACAATTTATGCTCTTAAGAAAATTGATTTTATATTAAGAGTAAGAAATGCTGCCTAAATTATTTTGTCCCTATTTTCAATTAATCATTAAGAACTGTTTCTATAAATTTTTTTACCTCAAAAGTGTTCTGGAATTTTAAATTTGTTTTATGTGAAGAACTGCTTGATAAAAATGTACAAAGAAATATTATATTTTTAAATTGTGATTCAATTTTGAATTTATTCTACTCTTCTTCTCTTCTACTACTCTTATTCTATATACAGGCTTTTTATTAACGTTATTTTTCTACATAATCCCTTTTAACGTGTATGCAGTTAATCTAACGTTTAATGAGTTTCTAGATTCCGTCCTGGAAAACAACTTTTGGTGTCTTTCAGAGCCATTCTTGTACAGTATTAGTGTCATCTTTCTTAGAAAGAAACTTTTATCCTCCCAATCCGTAGTTTTAAAATAAAGACCGTGTTTTTTCAATAATATGACATACATGTTTGCGATTTCTGAAGGGGTAAGTTAAAAGTAAAAATATGTTTTGAAAAAATAATATTTTACTGTATATAGATTTTTTTATATATTTTTCAATACATTATCACTTGATTTCTATGTACTTGGCCATTACTTTATTGGTAAAAAACGGAAAAATCTATCTAGGTTATAATAAATATACCTATTGTTCGATTAGAATTGTTTGAAAATTCGAAGAAAAATAAACATGGCTGCTTAAATTTTTAAAAAAATATCAAAAATAACTCGAAACAAAAGAAGTGAAATTTTAAAATTTATTTTTCAGTTTTTGATTTTAAGGAAATCAATTGTATTTTTTTTTCTTTTCAGTGATTTTTTACAAGATGCCTCTTTGAGCAGGTAAATTTGTTTTACAAATGAACATTTTCATTCCACAAACCACAAAGAAATTTTCTGATAAAAATTCAATCATTAGTGATTATTTTTGATTGTTGCTTATGTGTATTCATTGGTGATGATGTTACTTCCATAGAGCTATAGTTCTTCTACGAATATTAAAAAAAAATTTTCTGTATTTCTTTACCTTTTGAAGATGATGGCATCATCATCGAAATACGTCATGCGACAATTGATTAAATTACTGATTGTTAATCCAAAAATGATTGCATTGGTACCAAAATATGCATAAACAATAATCAATAATGATTTATTGTATATTTTTGACCAAAAATATTTTTTATGGTTTGCGGGATGAAAAAAGAATTTATGTAATTCAACCACAATGTCAGAACTGAAAAGTGTGGTAAATTTTGTATTCATGGAGTGATCTAAAACCTTTTTCAAACCAAAATGAATGTTTTTAAATAAAAGAAACTAAGTATAGCTGATATTAAAAAATATGTCTATTATGATGATAAATACGAAAAAAATGATATTATACGAGCAAATCGGTCAAAGATATAAACACATACACATTTATGTTAAATGTAAAATTGATTACACGTAACGTCACGCATTTCCAGAGGTCAAAATAATAAATGCTGGCGAGATAGGTCCCGAACGAAGTTGAACATGAAACAGACGACACAATCTATCAAAAATACATACACACACGTATGCCCGTGGGTGTTGCACTTCTACAACAAAACGACGCCGGTGAGAAATCCAGCAATCTCTCTGTATAGAGTCACGGTTCATACGTTGTACCGCCGGTTCGGTTCCTGCAAGTAGCACTGACCGGCCGTTGTTGAAACAACACTGTCATTCACAGCAGGAATGTTCATATTATTCGATTACAATCACTGTACGTACACATATGAATGTGTGTGCGTGTGTGTATAAACATGTCATGTGGAACCTGCTTGTACCACCTATACTGACCAGTCGACATGGGGGGCCGCGACGGATGGACGGACGAAATATATTTCAGCGTCGCGACGGTATTATGGCCGCACGGACGCGCCACGTCCCGACGGTGACAGTTTCACATTCACGTTTTGATGGCTTTATTTTGATTTTGATATAAAATACGAGATGTGAATTCGGTGACAGTTTGTGAAACATTATCACATGTATTTGTATCGTGTTGCAATTCAAATAATTTCGTACGTATACGGGGTACGGTCAAGGATTCTGCTTTTGTGTATGAAGCGTTGAGATTGGTGTGACAAGCGGCTTTAATACTCTTTGCCACAATTAAAATTGTAGACATTTCACTGTAATTTACATACATGAAATGAATTTATATATATATATATATATATATATATATATATATATATATATATATATATATATATATAATGCTTTTGTTTGTATTAAGATGACACATAAATTATATAACCTTTAATAATAAAATTCAGATATAAAATGATATTTTCAAATAAATAGGATAATATTAAATTATATTTTTTACCGTTATTTATGAATTTTCTTCACATTTTTGACACTTTTGTGATTCCTTCGTTATTAATATGTCCAGGTCCGGATTCACAAAAGTGCATAACTGAATACTTGTTTTCTTTTCAATACTTGAAATTTCAGAATGTGTAATTATGATTATTAGTACCCGAAAGTAGATTGCACTTTAATTATTTTCGATTGTACACGTTGATTTAAATTACCAGTTAAGTTTAGACAAATATGTCAAATCGTCCAAAATATCTATTTAACTCTATCAGCTCGGTGTCATTTTAAAACTATCCGTATCGGTGATATATATATATATATATATATATATATATATATATATATATATATATATATATATATATATATATAGAATAAAATAGCTTATCGACGAGTTAACACTTAATTTATTATTTGAAAATAATTACCTGATCTGCATACAAAATAGATTCTTTTTTAAACTATGCAAATCATAATATAAAAAGAGTTATAATTTTAGTCCTTTTGTAAGTTAAAACTGAAGAATAAGCAAACGAACTAATCAGATTTTACAACTAAAATTTTCATATCATTTTTTTATCCAATGAACAATGTTTTTTTCTCTCAAATAAGAATTCAAAAATGATAGAAAATATTTGGAAATAAATTACAGAAAAACAGTATGAAACGAGTTAAAATCTACATAGCAATGAGATTGTTGGTTGCATGTCATTCAGTTGAATAATTGAGTGCTGCACATTACAACACTGAAATATATTGCAACGCTGCAGTATAGTGAACGCATTCATTTGGTAAAGTGTCAACATAAATATTTTTATTTTGACATTTTTATATATTTAACTGGCTATGTAAATTTTCAATAGTTATATATATATATATATATATATATATATATATATATATATATATATATAAACACTAATATAAAAAACGGCATATTGAAAGTAATCTTCAGTATTTATTACAGAACATTACAATAATAAATTTGTGTTATTTACTTCAGAAAAAGAAAAAAAAATTCAAATTAAACTCTGTACCGAATCCACCGGATTCTGTGTAGACAATTAAAATCTCGTCGCGTTCGAATTAATTCACAGGCCGTACGGTAAACTCTTGTAAATACTACACATTTGTCAAACCTAATTCTGAATAATATCCTTTACCATGATTCAAACCTACTAATAAATTGCGGGACTCTCTGTTATTACACTTGATTGTGGTTAAGTGCGAATTTACGTATAAAGCCCTGTGCGCTTGTAAATGCGACCGAAAGCCGCTAATTGTCCCCTGATGTGCGAGACGCACTCTGCAGCGACTACACAACATCTGGGAATTATCTTTAATGTATTATCAATAATGAACATTATCCAATAATTTATTCAATTAATATTGCGTACACAATTTACATAATTCGTGTTTTGTTTGCGACGAAGATGTTAGAATAGTTGCTATCGCGAGAATCACGACGCTTGTTTCGCACTTAGAATCTAGAAGTGCATCGACGAAATTAATTTAAATATGGAATTCGTTTGTGGCACATTTTCTTAATTTTAATCTCATTACATATATTTAATAAAATTACCTTCGAATGCCTTACTTGTTTTTCATTACTAAAACGAGAATCAATTATCATTTAAATTGCGGATTTTTTTAGATAGATCTCTAAAACAAAAGAAGAAAAAATCTTGGGCAATTTGATCAATTTAACAGTTTTTTTATAAACCACTTTTATAGTTTGACATTGTGGTCAAACTCACTTTTACAAATGATTTTTTTTCACCCATAAACCACAAAAATGTTTTCTAATAAAAAAATGTTTCTGATTGTGTGTTGAAGCAGCGTTTCTTAGCCACAGAAACACATTGAACTCAAAAGGGGTCCACAGGTCAAAAAAGGTTAAGAAACACTGTGTTAGAGTATTAACAAATTATTTATCTGTACTTTGAAGGTAATGGAATCGCCATCGAAATTCGTTTAAACAATAATCAAAAATGATCAATAATGATTTTTAAACATTTCTGTTCAGAATTTTTTTTTGTAGATTTTGGAATGAAAAAAGAATCCATATTTAATCATCATGGATTATAAAGGTTAAGTGCATAAAGGTGATTATTTTTTGATCCCAAAAACTACAAAAACATTTTTGGACAGAAATAATTTCTGTATTTTTAACACTTAATCTTATAATAAACGTCGACGGTTACAAAATTTTACACAGAAATAAAAAAATATCATTATAACTTTTTCCTTTTTACAATGCATTAAATGAATAGAAATCATCATGGATTATAAAGGTTAAGTGTATAAAGATTTGATTTATTTAATACATTGCAAAAAGGAAGAAGTTATAGTGATATTTCTTTACTACTATGAAATTTTTTGCAACCGTTGAACGTTTGTTACAAGGTTAAGTGCTGTTAATACAGAAATGATTTCAAAACTATGTAGATGTGTTTAGAAATTTACTTCTGTTCTAAAAATGTATGAGATTCGATTAATTTTTTTTAGCACGGAATTGATTAATTTGATCTTGTAAAAAACGTCGAGGTTATAAAAAGGCAATTCGTTCCTACAGTTTTAATTACAACGTAATACGAAAATCAATTCGACGAAATGTATATAAATACATGTTCAACGATGTGTGTGTCACCGATATCGAATAAATTACATATTCGAAAGGTTATCGTTTAAAAATCGACCTAATTCAATTGAACGACGTCCGTTTGTCAATTCACGAACGGTGGCGATCGATTCGTGTAATATACATCCGTTATCAGTACGTTATTACCATATCTAGCAAAAAAAAAACGCGCCGCGTCGGTGGCACAACAAATAAACTATGCATGTTTATGTGGACACGGGTGATACATTGATTCGTTCCCGGTCCGCTATTCCCGTATGGCGATGAGCGGTCATACATTTTCGCACATACAAACATCTGCCCGGATCGGTACGTTTTTAACGAAAGAACGAGCCGTTTGCGATTCGACAGTAATTTATTCATTCGTTTCGGACGGAATTCAATCACGACGCCTTAATTTGCTCGTAACAACAACAGTTTCCAATGTAACGTTTCAATTTTTGACGATGCGAGTTTTGATTGAACATTTGTTGTTTTTGACTCTTAGTTCGTTCGTGAAAAATAACTATTTTATTTCAACATTTCCTTCGTGACTATTTTTCATTCTAAATCTATTGCACTGAATAATCTCTATCGTCGAATCATGTTTTTATTTCACACTACTATTTTGTTAGCGATTTAAATAATACAATTTTTCATAACTAATTTCATAAAATGTCATGACACAATTATATATTATAGAGTTCAAATGTTTCTTTTTTGTTTCATATTGTAGACAACAAGAAAAACAAAACAAACAAATTGATATTTCACAGCCTACTTTGTGTATTCATTATACCTGTCTTCAATTTACGATCATCCCTATAATGATTAAATGAATTTTTGAATTTTTTCGAAATTGAATATAAAATATTTCCATTTTTAAACATTTGCTGATATAATCATTCTACTAGTCAATTGGTTTCTTTTTTACTATTTTTCACAGCTTCCGGATATTAAATTCTATTATCAATCTGTACTCTCTCTTCTTGTCATATTCTCGAAATGGAAAAGAACTGGTTTTAAAATAAAACTGTTTTTTTGATATTTTTAAATTTTATTCTATTTCATACTTTGTATTTTAATTAATTTAATGAAGAGAGTTAAAATACATTCTTTGATTCAGCTACTGAAGCATTTCTTTTAAAATGAATTCGACCTAATATTTGTTTTTTTATTCATTTCTTTAATAAACGATCAGTTCTTGTTAGTAAGTTAGTCTGAATACTGTGCAACTATTTTAACTTAAATTCCTGTTGTTTTTCTTTAGACAGATGAACAAAATGAACATTATTTTTTCGGTTTATTGTGATTATAGTTGGAAAGTATTGTCTAACTGTGTTCTTTTAATTATAGAATCAAGTTTCTAGTTTATATATATATATATATATATATATATATATATATATTATTCTATAAATGCAATTACATTTTTGTTTCTATTTCAATCACTATATTACATATTAACATTTCAGTATAATCACTATATTTGTGTTCATCCACGTATACTTAATACACAGTGATACATAATTTAAACTTGGCGAATAACGAGTTTCCCCCGTACTCGCGAAACTATTCTTGCGGAGTGGAGAAAAACATCGAAAATAAAAGCATAAAGAACGGGAACAACAGTAACTGTAGACGTCCGGTGTAAAAGAAAACGCGGCGTCCTCTCCGCAGCGAGTAAATGATCGCAAAAAGAATGCAGTCGTCCCTTGACTGTATTTTCCCGGTATTGTTTTGTCTGCTGCGAGCATCTCACGACATCCGCAGTTATCAAACTTTTTCAGTCGCCGTTGAATGTCAGTTCCGTCTCGAACGGATACGAATTTCACCTACAGACACTGTATTCAAACGACGCGAGCATTTTTTTTTTAATTTTTATTCTGTCTGAGGATTTTATCGTTTACAATTGCTTGCAGTACGTTTTAAAGGAGTGTATGGGTATTCTTTTCCTTAATGCTTATTTAAATAAAAATATAAAAAGAGTAACCTTTGGAAAGTTTAGAAAAAATCACACACAAGCTGAGAAAAAACGCCAAGACAAGTAAACTTTTTATGTCTTTAGGGACTTTCATCGACACTGATGTAGAATAATTAATTATTCATCCGTAAGAATTCTTTACCCATAAAAGTGTTCTAAAATTTATATTAAAAGACCTATTCATTTTTTATGTATTTTAAAATATTATTGTTTTTCATACTGAAAATTACATTGTACCATTTTAATTAATTCAGAAAACAATAGGTTACAAATATGACAAGGCTTAAATGCCAATATTTAAATTGTTGGAATATAAGTTACAGCACGTCAGATTTACTAATAATATTTGAAAAATAAATGTGTAAAATAATTAAAAATGAACAAAAATGGAAATAAAATTCAAAAATCGTTATTTGATTAAAATTGCATAAGTCAGAAGAGTAAAATAATGTACATATGAATCAAAATGTCGATTGCTTCGAGAATAATAAAAAAGTAATGCAATCAATACAGTTCTGATATTGTGAATGAATTCATTTTCACTCCACAAAACAGCATAAACTTTTTCTGATCAAAAATGTTTAAGAGAGGATTATTTTATAATTTTTGAATGTTGTCAGAAATGAATTCATTTGTGAAAGAGAGATTTAAAATCTTGAATTATTTTAAGTATGCAAGAATTTTTTCAACTATTTATTTTCTTTGGTTTTGGAGTTATGCATGTTTTAGATATATATATATATATATATATATATATATATATATATATATATATATATATACATATATACATATATACTATCTTTTATATATTTGCTACCAATTTATGACTGTATTCGTAAGTTTGATAGATGATTGAAAATAAATCTTGTAAATAAATTAAACTTGGATATTGAAATAGCTGTGATTATTTACCACACTCTAATAAAACATAAAAAAAACATATCAAATCAAAAATATTTATGAAAGCATAACTCGTATAATATTAAAACTAACGAGCTTTATGTCGAGGTATATTGTGGAGCTTCATTAAAATGTTAATATCTTTTGAAACCGCGTACAGTGGATACAAAGGTGGTCGTGTCGAGGCATCATTCAGATACCTTTGCAATCCGATACTTTGTCGCCACGTACGAACGTACGTGTCATTAAATCCGATTCACTAATAAAGAGGAATTAAAAAAAAGCTAGTCTAGTCGACTTGTCTGCCACAAAGAAAAATAAACACCCGACCGAATATACATTTTAATCCTCTATCAACACTAACATGGGTCGACACCGACTCTCTCTCGGCTGCGGTACAGATGTAAACTACACCTGTCAACGGTCCTCAAATCATTCGAATCCACAATAATCCCGCACGACTTTAAAAATATGAAATATGAATCGCTCGTAGACGAAATTTTCACGTTTGCGGTATCGCGCCACGGGAAATTGCCACTGTCATGTTTATGTCGACCACGAATTTATACTGAAAATGTTTAAAAATAAATATTTGCAGTGTGTGCTTTTGCTGTCTTGTCATGATTCGCAAATAGATACGCGGTGCGAAAACACGAATATGGGGCGTGGACGCTTTTTAGCGTGGAAATGTTATCTATAGTGAGTGTGCTGGTGTATTATATTATTATATATAAATATATACACTATATATATATATATATATATATATATAAACAGATTACAAAAATCTGCTCACCGACAGCCATATGTTCTTCATTTAATTCCAAAGATAAAATTGGAATAAACGTGTTCGTGCTCACAAACACTGTTATCTATTCTATAATTAGTTTTAATTATTTTATAACTCATTTATCTACTCACAATAATAAATGCTTGTCGAGTGAGATTTGTTTCGTTTTTTTTCAGAACGACAAAATGTTTAAAGTCGATTAAAGTTAAATTTTGTCAGACAGATAGATTGTTGTAAAGTTATATTTGTACAAATACTTAAAATTATAGTTTGGTACTTGAATCAAATTCACATCTACTAATAAATTTACAATCGAGACATTACATTTTTTAAATTAAAATCTTAAATTAGTAATTATATATACATACATACATATATATATATATATATATATAGAGAGAGAGAGAGAGAGGGAGAGATAAATAGAGAGAGTTATAATAATTGTAATTTCAAAATATAGCTCCTAGTTAACTTATTCAAATTTTAAACATCGATTATATTGGAATTTTAAATAAATAATTCAATGAAATTTATAAAAAAATACTTTTCAATAGAATTTACACGTTTTGAAACAGCTAAATTAATAATAGAAAAATCCCAAAATAAATTCGTGTACCATTTGTTTTCGATTCAATTTAAAACCAAAATAAAGATATATTAAAATATAAAGAGTTTTTTCTTCAATACATTTCTAACACATGTACTATTTTCAATCGTCATTTTGAAATATGATTTATTATTTTCTAAACAGTTTTTCTTAATAGAAAAATTATATAGAAATCATAAATTTTGTAAAATAATTAGACATTTGACAAAACAAAATATTTAAAAAAATTCGTGTACTGAAAAATGTTTTTTAAAAGGACTATACTTGTTTATAAAAACAAACGAAAATTACTAATTCCATAAAACAGATATCCGTACGAAACGTCACTTTGTCATCAAATTATCGAAAAGTTATTATTCGAAACCATAAACGTTACGACGGATCTTTTTGTTCGAAGTATAATTAAAAAAAAAGCGAAAAACAGAAATTCAATAACGAATTCAAACTTACGATTAACGCCGTCGTCGCACGAAACGTTCACAGCATCCTGAAACAAACAAAAATAAAAATGTATTCAAACAGAAAGCAAAAAACCAAACAATACGAACAGATAATTTACATGTGTGTACAATGTAAGTGGAAATTTCTTTTTTTTTATTTACATGAAATACGTTGCAGTCTACTGTAATTTTTAAACTTTGTTTAAATTGGGATATATAAAACAGACGTTGCTATAACACATCTAGTTTATTTGTATTGTTCACTATAATTCGAGTAATTATGATGTGTGTACAGTTGACACAGAGTGTATATATATATATATATATATATATATATATATACATATATATATATATATATATATATATATAAAATAAGTTTAAGCTTGTGCACAGTGCACTAACATACACACATGTATGTATAAAACAATTAGTTGCAGTTAGCTTGTTATTTTCCTGTACTGGCTGGAAAGAGTAAAAAATATGAGAGCAATTTTAATTAAATTTAATAGGCGTTTTACAAGCGTACGCTCACGCAGCAGCTCCACTGCGTGCCCTTACGGGATACGATGTGTTTTTTTTTTGTTTTTTTTTTTTTTTTTAATATATATTTTTAAATTATATCGAGGAAAATGTTGTCCTGTGTTTCGAGATAACCATTACGTTAGCCGAGCAACAAAAAATGGTATCCCGAAACGGCGATACGGTGTAATTTATCGGCGTAAAAATTAAATAGAACACGGTGTTAATTGCAAAAATAGGCACGCGCTATAAAAATTACGACAATGGCAGAATCGTTACATAATGTAAAAAGCAAAAAAATGCACACGGTGGACTGGGATTTTTTTTATATGAATTACATAATATATTGTGTTATATACATATACTATATATATATATATATATATATATATATATATATATATATATGTATGCATGCATATATAAATAGTATATAAATAGATTTAAAAAAATTAAAGTCTGAATCATCTGGAAAATTTCCATCATTAGATATATTTAGTTATATAAAACTTTATATTTTTAATAGCAAAAAAATTTAATGAAATATAAAACAGACAATTAAAAAGACAATTAATTATCTGAATATGTATACTTGGAATAAAAAAAATAAATATAGAATTAATTTTAAATACTTAGATTCGGATTAAAAATATGTCGTAGTTGACAGCATTGAAATAAAAAAATATTCAATGAAAAATATTCTAGGTATATAATTTCCGATAAAAGTAGCTAAAAATTTAAGACATTTCGAAAATCTACATTTTAACAACTGTCAATATTCATACCACTTCTTCAGTTTTGTTGTTCCATTCGATAATATGTCAGTTTTTTATATAGTCTTAGAAAGAATGAAAAATCGATTTTGAATTTTTTTACCAATTTGGTACCATTTTAAAACCTAAATATACATATTAAATATTAAAAGGTAAGTTTAACATTCAATTAATATTGTATCTTAAAATTAATAACTTACAATTTAGATATACGGTAATATGTTTCACATTCAGACACAGCAGAAACTCGAACGAGACAGAGAAGTTAGTTTTAAACGAATAAGAAACTTGTGTACATTTAACTAGAAAGCCGACCGATGCCCGTATTCGACTTAATGTCATCGGATTATATAATTTATTTTGTCGTTACAGAAACAAGATGCTAAATACACTAACAAAGATTTAGTAGAAAAGTTTATAGCGATATGGCCATGACTATAATCGTTTGAAATTTTTACTTTGAAGAGAAATAAATTTATAACCAGTTTTAGAGATAATTTATATCTAGAATCGAAATTTACATCATATAAAACGATCGATTATTCAACTATCCTAAACTTTTATTAATATAGAACGAATCAGTATCATTTTGTGTACTTTATAAATTTATATAATTAAAATACAAACCAATTCTAAATTAAGATTATTTCATTTTTATCATCTTTTTAATATTAATGTATGACTGGATGATTCAATTCTTAGTTTAGTCTATATATAAAAAGGGGTAATTATTTATACTTTGCATACAACACACACACACACACACACACATATATATATATATATATATATATATATATATATATATATATATGTTATGTGTATATGTATGGAAGTATATATAAAATTTTAAATGAGTCACGCATATTCGTTTCATTAACGAATAAACTGAATTTTCCTTTTATTCATAACCAGAGATAACTCATTCTAAAAATAGTACTATACAACAACGTACTGTCTTTAAATTTCCATTTTGCGTGCTCTTGAACTTCGAGACCATTTGTATGTGTATCCTAATTGTTTTCGTCAGGTTTCTTATTCATTACGAACACAATTGTTTAATATTTATAACAAGCAAAATTACATATAACCCTGAACTCTTAGAACTGGATTACTAGATATATGTTCACAAAAAATGTAATAAAATGCGGACGGTTTAGCCAGGTTTTCATTGAATATTCGATAGGAATATTCAATTTCTTTTATTTCACACTAAACTTGTTAGAAAGTTATATATTTATACTGAATTTGCGATCGTTAAAGAATTTCAACATATATTCGGTTTTGAGGTCTGACTTAATAAGCTGTTATATGGAAATATGGATAAAATTGATTTTTTTGGGTTACTTACATGTGACGTATAATCGGTTGTGATACTTGTATATTTTTAACTATATTCATTTACCAATTAACAGATTTGTCAAAACAACACGATATTGTAATATAAAACACCATAAATGAACACATTTTATGTAAAAAAACTAGTTCAAAATCAGAAAACAATATGAAGGAATGATAAATTGACAATACACAAAGGCACTTATATATATTTGATCGGATAGCTGTAATCCTGATATTAATTACTCTATTCGACTGTCTATTTTTTTTTTGACTAACTTTAAACCAATTATTCTTTCTTTTACTAGCAACGTTTTACGAAAACGTCTATTATTCGAATTACATGTTGATCACAGCCTGCTTATTGCTGATAATAATTATGTCTCTATTTTATACAGCTTCATACTTGATTCAAAATTTTCTATGGTTTATTAAAATTTCTAACTCTTATTTATAACTTGACTGCTCCAGGTGCTTATAAAAAATATTATTTCTATTAGTACTGTCTGCATTTATTGTGGTTATCAGGATTATACTGATTTTTAGACTTTTTTTCAATTGTATATTTCTCACATGAGTAGGAAATTGATTTCTACTACCTTGAGAAACATTGATGTGTGATTTTGTCTGATTTTTCATTTTAGATTTGATCAACAAGGAAGAGTCTATTAGTAGTTACAAAACCTCTGATGACATATAAAATTGTTTATTTTGTGTTAATATTTAAAAATGTACATGTCCACTGAAACTGGAGGGATATTTTTTTCATTATATTCATTTTACTATATTGAAGTTAACAAATTCTTTCCTATAATAAAGCGAATTAATAAATTTAAGTTTCTACTCTTTATTTATTAGTGTAATGATTAAAAAATGTCGTATAGATTTTAACAGAATAATTATACTTGAAATATATTACTTATGAAATATGTAAATATATTAAAATCTCAATATGGATTATATATTTCTTTTAGTATAAGATAAATGCATTTGTTTAATTAAAATTGGCATTTAAAAAAATAAAAATGGAAAGAAAACTACCTTCGTACATAATAGATAAGAATAGATTACGTATTTCCTTGTTCATTAAAATTTACAATAAATAGAAATCAATATTTTCGTTATTGGCGAAACAAATGTGTATGCAGTTTATACGGACAATAAATAATTCCTTAAGTTTTGAAAATAATATTATGTAGAATTTAAAACTGTACGTTTATTATAACAAAAATTTATATAATGTATTTTAATTAATTTTGGCTTACTTTTTAGTTTTATATGCAGATTTCATGATGAGAATGTTTTATGTGAACGAACACATTGTGCACCAAGTATGTAATTATTTCTACTGTTTTATCGTTCATTTACTTATAATGGGTAACATTTGGATAATAATGAAATGAAATTATGCATCGTGGAAGTATTATTCAAATGAATACCAGGATTATTAATTTTCTTTAAATATCAAACTTTATGACTGTTTATTAGTATAAGTGTAATTTGGATGAAAATTAAAATTATATATGTAAGTAGTTGATTAATAGAAAGGAATAATAAGAGGACGAATCAAATACTAAACGACTATTTAAGAAGTAAAGTATGCTTATTCTACATGCAGGATTTTTATTAAGGTATTTTTTCTATATAATCCCTCTAACTTATATGCACTTAATCCGATAATTTTAAAAATTCTAGATTATTTAAAAAATGAATGTAATAAAAATTTTGTAAGCAGAATAAGGTGTTTACTTATAAATGTATCTTTCCTTTTTTACTTGCCCTCGTATACTCCCATTTTTGTGATCAATAGTAAAATATTTCGTGTAAGATAGTAATATATAAATATCTCATTCCATTACTGATATTATAGAGTCGAATTTCCGTGGACTCATCTCTTCATTACCATCGATAATATATCAATTGAATTACATGGATAAAATGTACGGCAATAAAAAAAATTACACCGTCCGTAATTGAATCGCACTAATAAATAAATGAAACGTTAATAAACATTTCAATTCGTATAATCCGCATTACATGTAATGTGTATTTACATTTTCAGCCGATAAATACGGTTTTATATTCATATTTCCGTGTTTACATTAATATAATAAAGGGTAAACGATAGTCAAATGTCGTGTTAATTTGGTAATTAAATCGTTATAAACGTAGAGCCGTTTAGCGCAGACAGAATAACGTTGCAGTGACATTTCTCGTTTGTCATTGTGTTGTGGAATGCTTTCACGGTAATTAATTATATTTTTACGGACACTGAATCAATTACGAACGTTTCGCACTGTATGCATGTGCAATTGACACAAACTGTTGAGTAAACGTTTCTATCTCGTAGGTATGTATGAATGTATATACATTCATATATATCTGTTGTACATACGGATGCTTCTAGTCATTTTCGTATGCCAGAGATTGATTATTTGATGAGTAAAAATATGCTAATAAATAATGAAATTTTAATTTGAGACGAAAGAGGTGAAATTAATTCAATCCATTTTTCGTCCTATATACCATATTTTCATTCATTTTGATCACAATTCCTATATATTTGTCTCATTTTTCAATTTTGCCTTCAATTCATCCATATTTTACCCCATTTCATCTATTTTTCGTTTCAATTCCTCTCATTTTCTTGTTTGTAACAATAAGTAATTTCATAATTGATTACTTTTTTGTCCTATAAACCACACACTTTTTTCTGATATGAATATGTAATAAATGATGGTTGAGTATTTTTGATTATTAATTAAAAACAATTTAATGGTAATGTAATCATCGTCAGAGAGGCAAGATACAGAAAAAAATATTTTTTTTAGAAATTGAGTCTTCTATATACATATATCACTAATTCTCATATCTAAATGATCTTTAATGCATCACAAAAAATCATTTTCTGGTCATTGTTCATACTGTGTGAAGGAAAGGAAAAGATTTTCTTTATCTCTGAAGAAGATGGCATCGCCACTGAAATGAATTTAGGTAACAATGATCAATAATAATTTAATAAACACTTTTGAGCAGAAATACTTTTGATGGTTTGTGGAATGTAAAAAGAATCCATCTGTGAAAGAAAAAGACACCGCTATACGATTTTTAAAATGAAGAAAATAAAGGCAAATCTGTATACCGATTCAAGACTATGTTGAAAAAGTTTATAGCTTCGTATAATTCTTTAGAAGATTTCATATATGTTAATTATCTTGCATTAAAAACAATCTGTAATTATTTCGAATGTTGCCTTGTCGCAAAGATCGTATTTCAAGAAAAAAAGTAATCAGCACACAGAAAAAAACATTCAATACATTTTCGTTTCCATAATGTTTCAGATAAAAAGAAAAACAAGATAACATCGAACGTTTTTTTTTTGTATTCCATAGTAGATGACCTTATGGTTTAGCCACATAAAAAATAATTTTTAAACAGAATGAGTCACGTTGAAATCTACACCGAGATGTTTCTGAAAAGAAAAAACTGCGGTTGCTATTTTTTGCACGAATGTAAGGTTAAGTATATATATAAACACATACACACATTGTCCACAACTGAATTAAATGAAAATGTATACATTTCCTTTTAATTTATTTTTTATCGAATAAACATGCTAAGAAATTCAATATATTATTAGACACTTGATGATGTTATATAGTATGTCTTGCACAATAATGCAAATTCGCATGATATTATATATATTTTTTCATAGCAGAATTGCCCCGAGGCCCTTGTATACTGTTGTATCGTCGTTGTATAAAGAGCGGCGGTTCTACGAAAAATTCAATGAAATTGGTCGACTTTCATATGAAAATGTATAGAAAAATGTTTGAAATTGAATACATAAAAATTATATATATATATATATATATATATATATATATATATATATATATATATATTACTGCAGCTATTATCGATTCAGATAAGTTTCAAATGACATAGACACTGTATAGATATATTTAAATATGTACAGTGGCGACAGTTATTTTTGTATAGAGAAAAAGAAATTTAATTTATATATATATATATATATATATATATATGATTAACTAAAATACTATTCAATTCAAATTGTATTTTAGAGTGTTAATTGAACATGCTACAAAAAGAATAAATTATGTTCAAAAAAACCGATACAAAAATGTTTAATAGCACGTGAAGTAAAAGGGTATACATGAAAGAAAGCTTTTATACAAAAGAAATGAAAAAATTAGTATTGAAGGTAAAAAAAAAATAACAAAAAATTAAATGTATTGAAAAGAAGTAAAAAATGTATTTTGTTCAATCGTAGAGGACTCGTTCTGTATTCAGTTTACTATATATTGTCAGATGGAAAGGGTGTTTTTTTCATAAATCAGTACGTTGTACATTTTTATTTTTACTTTGAAAATGTGTGTATCGGATAAAAGGCAAGTATAAAATTACACATTGTTTTTAGCTGATTTTCAGATGATTGCTATATATATTTGTAGCACTGTGACTAATAAATTATTCGTAATTCCATAAACCTCAACACTTTATCAGATCACACATGTTTGATAACTGATTAGTAATCGTTTTTGTATATCGATTATGCGGATCTTGAAACAAAAATCATTATCAGTAGAGTTCTGAGATGCAGAAGGAATAAAAAGTTGAAAATCGAATTCTACATTTTTAATTAGGATGAATTTCTAAATGGAGTTTTTGACAAACTTCTCATTTTCAACAACTTTTCATTTTAAGAAATTATTAATTTGGAGAAACCTATAGAATTCAAGAAAAAATATAAAAAATTTTTAAAATGAAATAAAGTGAAAATTAGGAAAATAAATCAAAAATTATGTATATATATATATATATCATGATTGTGAAAGATTTAACATGCTTATATACAAATATACATGAAATAACGGACCATGCCGAATCAAAATTTGAATACACACTTTCGAAACGTGTACATTTTAATTGATGCCATTGTAGAACCATTCACAACTTAGCATATTTGTAACATTTCATCTTTTGTTAATACACGAATTTATTAATTAGCATATGTTTGTATGTACATTGGTTACACAATGTAAGGTAATGAATATATAAATATAATACACACACCCCACACACGTATCCCGTTACACGAACCAACGTTCCACACGTACGTCTGCTCCTATTTCAATTGTGGAGCTGTGTGTGTGTGTGAGCATGTAGATATTGTTGTCTCGTGCAATCGTCGACAATGGAAAAAAAAGAGTACAAGTGGAGAAAAAAAACACGAAATTGGTTTTAGTGGAGAAAAAAAATGGTCAGTCCGTGGTGTAGTGTTACTGCTCGCTTCGATAATTTACAATACATTGTCTAAATTTTAAATTATGTCGTCGATGCGAAATGTGGCCTCTTTTTTTATACGAAAAAAAACGTATTTGCTTCCGTATAAATATTTATTGAATACATTTGTATCTTGACAAGTTTTATTCTCTTTTCAAAGCTTAAAAATCAACAGCTATCTCTTTCTTTTTTATACATATATAGAGATAGACAAATAATTGGGTGCGTCGATAATTAAGGTCATTAGCGTCTGATTGTGCATACAATTATTCACACACACATTATATATACATATATATATATATATATATATATATATATATATATATATATATATATATATATATATATATATATATATATATATATATGAGGACAAGTAAAAAAGTAAAGCTTCATTTTAGAAGTAAACAGTTTTATTCTACCTACGGAACTTTTATTAACGTTATTTTCTTCTACATAATCACCCTTAGTTTCTATGAAATTAGTCCAACTCTTAATAAACTTTTAGATTCCAATTACAAGAGATCAGTATATTCAAGATCCATGTTTGGAGTTTCTGGACCACCAATCATATAGTCTTGTTTTACTACCAAGTGATATATATATATATATATATATATATATATATATATATATACAGATCCTATCATAAAGGGGTTAAGAGAGGTAGCTGCCTCAGGCGTCACAATTTTAGGGGTCTTAATTTTTATTTTGAAGATATAAAACCACTTAAGAAAACCTGAAAGTCATTTTTTGCTGAGTATGAAAAAATTGCAACCGAAAATGAAATCATTACTCTCTCTCTCTCTATATATATATCTACATATATGCATATATATATATATATATAAATATATATATATATATATATATATATATATATATATATATATATATACACACATTTGGATCAATTAAATAAGATTCAGGAATACAAAAGCTTTTTTCTGAACGGGAGGTCAATAATACTTGACAAGAGAGGCAAAAAAGTTATTTTAGTACGGAATCCAGAAGTTTATTAAAGGCTTAACTGAAATTGAAGAGGATTATATAGAAAAATGATCTTAATAAAAATTATGTTCATAGAAAAAGTTTTCCCTTCACAATTGTTCTTTACTTTTTGATTTTCTCTTGTATATATATATATATATATATATAAATATATTATTTATATATATATATATATATATATATATATATATATATATATATATGTTTGTGTACAAATGCGTATGTATGTATAAATTCATTTAATTATAATGAAGTAGTAATTGAATACAAACAGCTTGAAATGTAAATATAATTTTAATGATTCTGCAGCTTTTAAAAGAATTTAATTAAAAAATATCTATATAGAATGTGTAAAGAATGTAAAGTTCCACAGTGTAATTAAACAGGTAAAGAGTATATATTTTAATTAAACATATTTATATATTGCTGATAGAGCAATTTTTTATATTTAAATGTTGACTAGATGATATAAAAAATATTTAAACTTATATGTACATGCTTATGTGAACGCCTGATAAATATATGAAACGTCGACACGCTGAAAGGTACGAGTTGGAATAAACATAAAAAAAATGTTTTTCGAATAAACAGTACGCATTTTAAATTACAAACGACTTCATCAATTACCCAATTCCCATTGCAACTCGAAGCTATTCTATTTACTCTCCCGTAAGTCTAAATAAGTTGATCAAATATCTGCTACTGAAATTATTTTTCGATATTTATATCGATCCGAGAATAAACTCGAAGATCAAACAGTCGACAAGAGTCTTTGTCAATAAACAATTTTCGCATCACAACATGAAACCTTTTCGTTCGTATCTTTCGACGGCAGCATCAAACAGCTCTGGCTGTATAACAAAACACTCAATCAAAATACCGGGTCAATGACAATGACAACACATCACTGTCGATTCCGTTGTCGTAGACGCTGTCGTCGTCGTCTATTGCTTCACGACCGATGCCAGGATCAGATCGAGCAGCTAGGAGAGCGCGAGGTGGAGAATGGCTTACGAGCGATTCTAGAATTCAATTTTATCTCGCTGTGCAACCAATTTTCGGACTAGTAGGGAGGATCAACTACAACAGTACTGTACTAGACGTACAGTTTACTGTTTATTTTTTTATTTTTCGATACAAGTGTCTTTATAATGTAACTCGATGAGAAACACTTGTGAAAGAATACAATAAACATCCTCCATTCATCTCCCCCCTCTCTCTATATACATATATATATATATATATATACAATGTAACATAGCAACCCATGTTTCCCATGACGATGAGTTATATATTGTTTCAACAAACATTTATTTTATTATTTACTTTTATTTCAAGTTAAAAATAATATAAATTATTAAGTTTTTACATAACAATAACATAAATATACGTTTATTATATAAAATAATTTTATTTATAAAACTCACAAGCCAAACAGTTACGAAAGATCATTTAACAATGAAAAAACTCAGAGCTAAAAGAAAAATAATCTTATTGTCGGAACTGTCAGTACAATAGGTAAATTATATATGTTTCATGTATACTGAGTTCATATATCTATATTTCACTTATATTCTGAACAATAAGATAAGCTCTAGATTAATGATGATAAATGATTTTTAAAACTAATATGTTTTAGTGTTTAGAAAATAATATATATTTTCTTAGAAGATTTAAAAATAAGTAATGTACTTAAATAATAAGTGCAGTGTTTCAGTGTCAATATTTTAATATCATCATTTATATTAAATATTGATATTAAAGCCATTTCAACAAAAAAAAAATTATTGGAAAGAAAATTAATGAGAATTGGATGACAAAGGTTTTAATGAAGAATGACAAAAAAAATTGTAAAATGAAATGGAAGACGATCGTTACTTATGTAAATAAATTAATTAGAAAACTAGAAAACTGAAAATTACCAAAATGTAATTAAATTTTTTTGAATTCAAATATTCGATGCGTTTAATGTTTTTTGTTTTATTGATTATTGAAACCCAGCATGTTTAAAATAAGCTTCTTTTAATAATCTAATATTTAATTATAATAAAATGAAACTTCAAAAATGTAATAATACGTTTGATGTTTCTCTTAATATAAGTACACTATTTTAGAAAAATAGTTAATGTAGTTTTCTTAATTCAGGTAGAGTGAATGAATCAAATATATTGTTTCTCTCTTCTTTGTTTTTGTTCGTGTTCATTTAATTTCACCTTGTTATAAATCATGGTTGGTTATATATAGAAATATTTTAAATAAATTATGCAAAAAATTTACCTATATAAAGCTATTATGAATAATATTCACATATCATTTCCCTATCTGATAAAAAATGTATACTCTATTCCACAAAGTAAATTAATACAATATTTACTTTGAACTTTAGTTTTATTTTCACTGTTGAATTTTCCATTTTATACATAATGTTTATTTAACTTTTTATTCCTGTATCTATGACGTTATTTTTAAACGTGAACTTGCTTTTAAAGTTATATTGTGACTGTTTACTTTTTTACAGTTTACTTGTTTACACATTTTTCACATTATTAAAAAAACAACACTTTTATTTGTATTGCATTTTTTATTACTTTACCAAATGTTTTCTTTTGTCATATAATCATTTTATCATATAAGATTTTTTTGATTGTACATGAAATTTAAATCGAAACATGATGATTAATTAATATCCCAGCTTAATCAAAAATTGATATCTATGTTATAAAAATACTATAAATCTTTCTTTATATGAATGACAGACGTATTTAAATACTGTCCTGGAATCTAACGCCGTTAAACGAAAACGAGATTTGGTATTTCATTTGGAATTAATTGTTTTGCTGTCATACTGATTTCATTCTTATATTTAGTTTGTAATAAGTTTCTTTTTTAATATAATCATTTGTTGATTACATTGAACTTATAGAGTTTGTATTTATATATATATATATATATATATATATATATATATATGCGTGCGTTGCCATGATTAATCTGGCAATGATAAAATATAATTACTAGTAACATATAACGTTAAAATTCTGCAGTTAATATTACAATTTCGTAATTTTTACATAGAATGATTGGATTTTGGACATAACGGTCATTACGTAACACATAGAGATACTTTTCGTGCTTACAAGTTTTTTGAACAGAGTTAAGACTTTCTATATTAAGACACAGGTCCATGTATTAACATTAAGATATCTGTTCAGACTCACGAATTTTTTTGGCAAAGTTCAACCATTCTATTTTAAGATACAACCCTATATCTCGATATTCAGACATCTGTGCGGACTAAGAATTTTTTTTCACAAAGTCCAGACATTCAACTTGAAGATACAGGCTCTTATATATACATTGAGATATCTGTGCAGACTCACTAATTTTTTTGGAAAAGTTCAAACATTATATTTTAAGGTAAAGGCCTAAATCTTGATATTCAGACATCTTTGCGGACTTACCAATTTTTTTGGTCAAATCAAAACATTCTATTTCAAGATACATGCTCTTATATAGATATTGAGATATCCGTGCACACTCACGATTTTTTTTGGCAAAATTCAAACATTCTGTTTTATGTTACAGACCTAAATCTTGATATTCAGACGTCTTTGAGGACTTATGAATTTTCTTAGTGAAGTTTAGACATTCTAATTCAAGATACAGTCCTATATGTTGATATTTAGACACTGTAGGGACCCAAGAAAAGTTTTGGTGAAGTTCAAACATTCTATTTTAATACAAAGACCCATGTATCGACATTCAGATATCTTTACAGAGTCAGATTTTTTTTTACAAATTTCAAACATTCTATTTTAAGATATAGCTCTATATCTTGATATTCAGACACTTGTGCGGACTCGAGAATTTTTTTCGGTGAAGTTCATGTATTCTATTATAATACAAAGACCTATGCATCGACATTCAGATATTTTTGCAGACTCGCGAATTTTTTTGGCAAAGTCCAGACATTTTATTTTAAGATATAGTCCTATATCTCAATATTCGAACATCTGTGCGGACTCAAGAATTTTTTTTACAAAGTTCAAACATTCTATTTTAAGATATAGACCTATATTTTAATATTCAGACACCTGTGCAGACACGCGATTTTTTTTTTAGCAAACTTCAAACTTTCACAAAGTTCAGATACGTGTGTACTTTGTCAGAATTGAAAATATAAAAGTGGGATGAAATTAATACGGTTAAATGGAATATTTATTAATAAAATTGTATATTTGAAAAATCGCAATATAATTGATTCTAAATTTTATAAGAAAAAAAATACTTATATCTTTTTTATTGATAAAAAAAATAATAATATTTATCGGATAAATATTTTTACGTGCATTTTCTATAAATATGTTTCGAAAAATAGTTTTAATTAATTTACATGTTTGATGTGTTCGAAATATCTGACAAGTGCTACCGAACAAGAGACGTGTTAAAGTTTTACAAGCTTAGATTTAAATAAATAAAAATAACGCGTGTTCTTGACTTGTCCTGGATTTGATAAAATCCAGAAAAAAGAATACGCATTGTAAAACTGTATCCGAGATTTCAGAACACCGGGAAAAAAAATAAATGTAAATTTAAAAACAGTAGACACAGGTCCTTCGACTGCGGTCCGCGTCGATTCTGTAATTATATCGGCGGTGTGAGACCGCGAGGCAGAAGCAATGTCGGAATTTACAGTATCGTGTTCGATTTAGTCGAGTCCACTTAACCACATTACGACACTGAATTAAACTGGCACAATGTGGGTGGATGGGGGTAGGACGTACGTTTTCCAGCCGTCTATATTCGGCACTGAATGCGGAACAATTTTCTTAAGTGCTTTTGTTAAACGAGTATGCATTTATGTACGGGTATTTCAGCTCTATTGTAGTTGTTCGATGCGTAGTGAAATTGTCAACGTACACTCAGAGTGTCTCTTTTTTGTGTTCGACGTCGTATCACACATACTATTTCCACAATCCAAATGTTTTGGTAGAGGGTGACGTTTTAGAACGACTCGAATGAATAACGGGCGATTTAAAATCTGTATTTAGATTAGTTTCAAAAAAAAATCGTTACATTTAATGAAATAAGATAATGATGGGATTTAACAAATGAAATATTTTCTTAGCACAGAAACTACAAAAACATTTCTTATTAAAAATGTTTAATAAATGATTGCTGATATCTCTTTATTCTTTCTTAAACGCGTTTCAATGACGATGGCATCATCGCAGAGCATCAAGCTACAGAAAAAGTATTTTCTATGCTTAAGAAAAAATAAAAATTGATAAATAATCATTTATTGAACATTTTTGATCAGAAATATTTTCTTAGATTGTAGAGCGAGAAAAGAATTAAATTGTGAAAATGAATTTAGCATTTTGCACGATTTCATTGACTTTAGAAATTAAATTATTTTTGTGTTTTCTCTCTCCTCTCTCTCTCTCTCTACATGTATATATTGAAAGAGAGTTTTGTTACAAAAAGAATCAATTAATTGATTCAGATGAATAAAACAAATAAATGAGTCATCTCTTCAGCATTTCTAAATCAATGAACATGGATGTCTAGAACAGAACGTCGGTCGTACTTCGTCCTCTTATTCTTCAAATAATTGTGTCGTGTAAACTTTTATGTTTTTCTATTAGCATTTCTCGGACGGACTGTTCTTTATATCCGCTCTAACCTCACTCTAGCGCCACCGTCGTCGTCTTTATGGAGAATATGAAACGATGTCGTTATTTTTTTTTATTTATTGTCGTTTATATTCCGTTGTGAAAAACTTTATGTATTTTTATAACTATTGACATTAAATTGTTATTGCCGTTTTGCGGTAACATGTGCTCTTAAATTAAACGAATTCTAACGATTGACGAAGTACCATAAAAATATAAAAAAGAAACGAACGAAACGATAATGAATATCGAAATAAGTATTTGTAAGAGTTTTGTGTTCTAGGTTCAAAAATTATTGTTTCGATTAAACTGATATACACTGATATATAAATCTTGTTTCATTGTCCGATTTTTATTTCTTTATATGGACATTTATTTTTATCCCCGGAACGTATCAAACGTTAGCTTTTTAATAATAATATACGACTCACATAACTTAAAATCCAACTTGAGACCCTTTATAAGATTCTTTTATAAGTAGCAATAATATATATATATATATATTCCATGGATTAAATACCTTTTTATTCCCGTTATAAATAGAATAATAAACATGAAAACAAGTGCACAAGAATTTGAATTTTCTAATTTGAAAAACTAGCAGAATTTCATTAAAGTTGTTCAAGTGCTATTCAAGTTGTAATAAATTCAGAATATATTTCTTTTATGGAATTAGAGCCGAAATAATTTTAGGTAGGAGAGATAATTGAAATTTACATGAATAGTTTTATACTATTTTTTATATAAACTTTTAGTGTTTATAAAAAGTATTATTACTATTTCTTAAGTAAGTTTGACTGACATTTGCATTTTTATTTCACATAGTAATTTGTTATAATAGTTGAACATAGTATTTTTACTTAATTCTTTGTATCAAAGGAGTCAAACGATAAAACCAAATTGATTAGTAGGTTGTTAAAGATATAATAATAAATTTCAACACTCAAATTATTTAAGACAGAGGCCGAGATTTGACATTGAATGAAATGTCAAATATCCATCTCGCTCATCAAAACAAAATGTTTAATTTTTCTAATACTGTTGTATTTTGTAACTATTTTAACACATTAATGTCTTTATCAAGCTTCATTTACTAATAAACTTTTTCAATAATTTTCTAGTAAGGGGATAGTTAATTATTCATAAATATTATATTTCGTATTTCTATCTTTTGCACTAGTTTACATTCTAGATGGGATAGATCTGTAAGGAACAAACATTTGTATTTTTTTCTACAGAATTTTTTACAATTAAAATGTAATCCTATATTTATTTACATCTACTTTATTTCGTTATTCATTTTTTTTACTAATTTATGATTCAGTTTATTTTATCTTATCGACAAACCATTTCCGTTTGATATCTAGATGAAATTTTGAACAGAATGCGTCAATTTTTCTATCGAAATCGACGGGAAAATATTTTCATTTAAAATAAAGTTATGATTGATTCAATTTAAAGGTACCGAATTAATTTTTACATTTAATATATGAAGCTCTTTTGACTTTTACTTAGAATTTTTAGAATGAAATTACCAGTTTATGAATTCCATCCATCTAAGTAAAATAGAATATAGAGAATATGACTACTTGAAAGACTATATAAACTGGTATACTACAGTTTTCCTATCGAGATTGTCTCTACCAAAGAACTAAGAATCAATTCTTTGAACCGTATGGACAAAGTTTGTTTTATTAAAACTGTATGTGAAGCTTCACGGCCGCATCTCTTCATTTCGTGTACTAGAAAACAGCCAGACCAATTTAGAAACATTCCAATGAAAATTACAAACCGGAAAGAATAAACCTACACGAGTTTTATACGAAGAGATGTACCGGAAATACTTCGAAGGTAATTACGGAGATACGTGATAACAGTATGATATTTTCGTTAAATTTTATCAGTTTAATTTCAACTTCATACATTGATTACGTTCCATACGTATAATCCGAATGTGTTTGAATCGCCTCTGGATATACACATAAACCTTCAAGAGGACACCAATTAAATCGTGCGTAAAAGCCTTTTAAGTGATACCGTTTAGATTTTTGTTTGATTTGGATTTGATATTTGTACGAGGAAACGCGGGATGTAAAATTACACCGCTTACATCCGGAGTGATTTATCCGGAATTGAAATATTGAAATTTTATCAATGTTAATTAAAAGAATATATATATATATATATATATATATATATATATATATATATATACAGTCTGTTCATGAATTATAAGGCTTGAAGTTCATGGCATTTCAAGAGAATTTCTCATTCTAAAAAAACTGTCATCTTAGAACAAACATGAAACTATTTGAATGTATTTAATAAGAAAAAGTTCTTGTGGTTAATGGATAACAAAGATTTGATTCAAAAATCAATTATTTTTTCATCCCACATACTACAACAGTTTTCTACGACAAAATATATTCATAGATATTTTTCTGTACCTTGGCGCTCTGAGGATGATGTTATAGTAATCGAAATGTATGCAAGCAACAATCAAAAATGGACAATACGAATTTATTGAACAGAAAAATGTTTGAACCAAAAATAAATAATTTTTGAATATATAGTTAGAAACATTTTTGTGACGTGTGTGTGTGGGAAATGATTTATTTGTGAAGATTAGAAACACAGGTTCATCATTCTGTGGAAATCATTTGTAAGACGACTAAGAAAGATTTAGATAAGTAAATAGGTCAGTACCTTACGATTTGAATCCATTCAGTTTTAGATAACTGAAATGTTTCAGACTCTCGAAACAGAAGTGTACAGCAATCGACATGTCTGAACGTCAAAGTGTTAACATTATTCTTGACTTCTGTAAAAAGAAATATATATATATATATATGAATGTGTGTATACGCTCGTAGACCCTTTTTTTTGAGTTGCACCATCTGTAAAATCCAGTAGCTTCCCTTTCGCTCGTTCTCACTCCGTCCGCACATGCTGCAAACCAATATAAGATGTAACGCAACGCAGCGTAAGACGGGAATTGAAGAAAACGCGATCGCGTTCGCCAATCCAGTTGGGATATGAATTAATGAGATTTTGTGTGCCATCGGATCACAAGGGATCAGAGCATAGATTATGGTGTGTGCAAGTGGTCCTACTACTGTAACGCGATAGCATTTGAACGGCGAAACAATCTTTTTTTTTGTTGTGTGCGTGTGTCGTCCTGTCCTGAGTATAAGAATCGTTATATTTGATATTACAATTGATTTTGTCTGACTGCGTTTCGTAATAAAGTTGACGACGAATGATTGAAAAACTGTACATGAATATTCAATATATATATATATATATATATATATATATAAGATATTGATTTATAGCGTATCTGGGTCTACCTATTAAAACATAAATGTATTTAAATTTTCGTGCAATTGAATTCTTTTAAAAAAAGCGATAAAAAAATTTTTTTTTTTGAAAAATGTAGATTCTACTTTTTACAAGGATTGAAACCATGATCTTCATCGGGACTGATCTGTTATAGGAACTATCATGTGTGTGTATATATATACAGATACCATATCTCTCTCTATATATATATATATGTATGTATATATATATATATATATATATATATATATATATAAATGTATATACAATCTGTAATTTTACGAAAAAGCGTATTTTTTAAGCATTTCCAACATATTCTAAAAATTCAGTCATATTTTTAAAAAAAATTATTTATATCTGAACGAATGACGTTTGTTCATACGTTGATCAACGTGGCTGTGCACTAAGGCTTTTAAGTATTTCTACATATGTGACAAGGCAATTAAAAATGTGTATAATATTCGATAAGACAATGAAAAAAGAATTAGTTTTCAAGAATTATTTAAAAATAAAACGGCAGGATGTTTATTTATCATTTATATATATATATATATATATATATATATATATATATATATATATATATATTATTAAACTGCATATATTTTCTACGGCGTATGACATCTCTATAAAAATAATCATATTTTAAACAAAAAAATATTTATATCTGAACGAATGTCGTTTGTTGTTTATTATCCCATTGATCAATGTAGCTGTGTACTATGCCTCCGAAGAATTTTTTCATATGTGACAGGGCTACTTAAAGATGTGTGTAATATTTAATAAGAAATTGAAGTAAAAGAATTACTTTTCATGAACTATTTAAGAATAAAATGATAGGATTTTAATTCAGTCTTTATCTATCTATCTATCTATCTATCTATCTATATATATATATATATATATATATATATATATATATATATATATATATGTATATGTATATAAAAGTTATCTACGGCTCAAAAGTGAAAACTTTTCACTTAAAGGTCAGCGATAAGTTTTCGAGCGTTTTTCTGATAGCTTGTACTCGTTCTTCAATGTTTTCGTATTTTTTATTGCCAATTTTTAAAAGTTTGTTTAACAGTTTCGACTTTATATTATATATATATATATATATATATATGTATATATATATATATACAGTAAATATAATTTACGAAAGTCTTGCGTCGATCCGAAAGTAACTAATTAACGTCAATCAATTAATTCATCTGGAGAGTGACTAATTAATATGAAAATCTGGTGCTAAAATTCTAACACGGCGTCCCGATGTACATTTTAACATCAAACAGATGGCCGATCGATATTTAATTTATAATTAAAACCGTTCCGTCGACCAATAAAATGAAATCATTCGATTCGATTTTAATTAATTAGTTTATCGTATCTTTTATGTGCAATTAGGCAATGTTTCTCGTACGAATTTCACGCACTGTTCATCCGATTTAATATCATTGACAACGATCGGCGATTTTCATTTTTATAGTTCATAGCGTTTTGTAGTTGTGGACTAGAAATATAGTACGATTTTATTGCTGGATCTGGGATTCAAGAGGATACACTTTGCTTTAATATTTCTTTGATCGTGAAATAAGAACAGATTAATTTAAAAGAATGTTTGAAATAAAAATAATTAAAACGGTTTCACTTGAATCTAGCATTTTGTTTTATTTCAGTAACAGATATTTTTTCTTAATTAAAAACTAACAGTAATTTTAAATCCTTAGATTGTAAATTGTTTCATACCTGTATATCTGTCTTTGAAGTTGTTTCTTGTCCTTGAGATCATCACTTGACTTTTTTCTTCCATTGTGTAAGAAAAAAATCAAATAGTGACTCGAAGGACAAAAAACATTATTTTAATTAAAAAAGATATAGGAAAAAATATTTATAATTACATTTGAGCCAACACAAACGCTTTTATTTATAGAAGTCATTAAATAAACAGCAGATAGTGCTTTTTTGTATTAAAAAAAAGTTCGACCGTCTCGATGATGTTCAATCGGCAATCATCGAAATATCAATTAAGTGTCGCGCACCTGAGATAAATTAATTTCGTTCGGTAATTGGAATCCCTCATTATTTATCAATAACAACATCGCCTGTCAATAAGTACGCGTGAATCTTGTGCGTCAAGTTAAAATTGTTCGTAAACAATTCTAATTTCAGTTTGTGAACTCTGTTAACTACTTAGAAATTTGTTTTAAGACTTGTACAGTTAGTTTACTTAACCGATGAGTAAGTTCGCATTCAACTTCGCCGAAAAAAAGTATCCACTCATCTCAAAACATTTCATCTGAAAATAGATTTGTACGATCGGATGAAAAGTGGAATTATTTTAAAAAGGTGGTCTTTTTTATTCACTATTTAAGATAATGTAAACAGATGTATACATTTTCGCAGGTCAGAGACCGATTACGAAATAATAAAACTGTACGGAATGTTTGTACCATAAAAGAAACCGAAATATATTCTCATTTAGAGTTTCGTCCGCATTTACATAATCCTACGATTTACATATTCAGAAGTTCACATGAACTGAGAGAGTAGGTAAACATTATCATTAAATTTATTAAAATCTCGAACTTTTTCAATAAACATTTGCGCTGTATAATTTCCCAAAACGTGTTCCCGAATTTCGCATAGACTCGTTTTAGGATCGTTCGGGCAAATAAAACACAGTGCGGGCTGCTATGAGGTCGAAAAAGTTTGTTGTGTGTGCGGGTGTTGTGTGTACTCTTTTTTTTAATTGAAAAACAGTTAATGATTGTTTAGTAACTGGCGTGTTACTTCTTTAGATTTTTTATTTACTAGTCGTTTTTGAATATTTTTCTCTTCGATTGAAATACGTTTGTTATATTAGTTAAGTTTTGAAAATGACATTTTTAGTTATGGCTTCGTATACAAAAAAACAATGTATTGAAATAAAACAATTGTATTATTATTGTATTATTATTAACAGTTCTTCGAGAAGTGAGTAAATTTGAAAAGACTGGATCGACTGAAAATAAAGAAACACCAATACAAAGTGTTCGTAGTGGTTGTTCTGAAGAAAATATTAACTTGGTTCGTGAAAGTGTACCGTAAGAGCCAGAAATGACAATTACATGACGTACACAGCTATTAGGCCTTTCACAGTATAACGATTTATTGCTGAAAACTTATAAGGTTCAGTTATCACAAGAATTGAAGTCAGTAGATCATTCACTGCGTCGGAGATTTGTTAATTGTATACTGGAACAACATAGTTTGCCTAAAAAAGTAATCTTTAACGATGAGGCTTATTTCGGACTCTCTGGTTACGTTAACATAAAGAAATTTGCTGAATATGAGAAGAAAATCTGAGGGTGATCGTTGAGAAGCTACTGCACACAGAAAGAGTGACCTGTGTGCACTTTGGTCCGATGGAGTCATGTCTTTGATTTTTTGAGAATGATGATTAAAATTTCGAGATTGTAAACAATTTCACAATTATTGACTCAAATATCACCAGTGAAAATGAGGAATCTCAAGAAATTCCAAAACGAATAGTAGCAGTGAATAGAACATATTTTGCGCTGTTTCCCATAATGAAATCCAAAAATCTGCATAGGAAGACTAAAATCCGACTGTATAAAACTCTCATCCGTACTGTCATTTCTTATGGAGATGAACCACGGTTCATGCCAGCTAAGACCGCAGAAATATTGGAAATTGTCGAAAGAAGAATGTTAGATATTGGAATGTTTGAAGGATATTTCGGCCAGTAAAGAATAGAGGTATATGAACAATACGCTACAACTTCGAATAATATAAAGCTTAGAAGGAACCAAAACTATTCGTCTTTATAAAAATGCTCCGCCTGCGATGGGCAGGTCACACTGAGCGGATGTCGAACTCAAGAGTGCCAGAAAAGATTTTGGACGGGCAACGAGACGGGAGAAGACCTGTGGGCAAACCACGTCTCAGATGGATAGATAATGTAGAGAAGGATGCAGTGGAAATGTTGTGAGTAAGGAACTGGAGGAGGACCGCTATGGAGAAGGATGTCTGCAGGCAGAAAATTGACGAGGTCAAGGCTTGATTTGGGCTATAGCGTCACCGAAGAGGAAGAAAAAGATTGATTCAATTTAAAGGTACAGAATTAATTTTTACATCTAATAGCAAAGGTCCAGAAAAACTTTTTTTATTATTATACTACGAAATTCATTTATTTTTATTTATTTATTTACTCTGATTTATTTCATTTTATAAGCAACCAAATACCCACAGCACCAGAATTAGTTTGTGATTTTAATTTTATTGTGGTTTATGTTAACACATATTACACAATTGATTTCGTTTAATTCTTCAATTCTCTTGCTTTTCTTTAGCTTTTGTGATATATATATATATATATATATATATATATATATATATATATATATTTATACACGCACATCCCTCTATATACAAATATGAGTGAACATTTATGTCTTAGTAGGCAATTCTGAAAGTTTCAAGAGATTCGTTTCCATTAATGTATTACAAGCGTGCGTTGAAACGAATAGCTAATAACAAAGATACAATTTCGCTGTGCACAAAAGCTAAAAACAACGTATGACATCAGTTCACAACAGATAATTCATTAGAGTTTCAGAAAGTTTTGTATTACAATTGTAAGTATATACCTGCATGCTGCTTACACTGTCTACCGTAAACTAACAATATTGTAATTAAAGTTTCCATCGCTCGAGTATTCAAATAGTGCCGGTTCGCTCCTACCGCCTCTATTATGCGATTACATCAACTGGAGAGGGAAAAAAACACGAGTTTCTGCGCGCGGAAAATATAATTTCGTCGCGGATTACATAAACACTGATTATTTACGTGTAATGTAGATAATTTATGATGGCGGGAATGATGTATGAGAAAAGTTATTATTGAGAAAAGTTTTTTTTTGTTTACTTTTCTATTTAAACAAAATTTTATATTTCTCTCTCGTATATATATACACACACACACACACATATATATATATATATATATATATATATATATATATATGTATAAAATAAAAAATATTAAATTATACACCGATATCCATATAGTATCGAATCCATTTCGCAACTACCGTTCGTCCATCTTAATGTAAACATTTCACGAAACTAGAGAAAACAAATTTCCTATCTACGTTCAACATCCACGCTCGAACACATGCCGTATAAGGAAAGTGGTAACACATACACACACACACATCAGGCATACGTACGTGTGTATAGCACAGTACGTAACATAAATCGTGGACCTCTCTGAACCCAGGACTATGTTTGAATTGCTAATTCAATCCGGTCGTACATATGTGTCGGTTTGTGTGTCCACTGTCAAATCCAGCGGATTTGTCTATGCTATTGCAATCTTCACTAGATGGCATCGTCGCCATAAAAAGGAAATGTACGTACACCGACATGAAACTCAATGTGTGTTATGTATGTGTTCATATATATATATATATATATATATATATATATATATATATATATATATATAAGGCGAGATAGGTTTTATTTTTCATACGACAAAGACAAGTTTGCTGTATCGTGCATAGATTTCATATAAATCAAAAGTGAATTGAATAGAAAACGATTGGAAAAAATATTGAACGTTAACAATTGAAGATTATGAGAGAAATTCCATTTGTTAAACAATTATGTTTCTGTCAGATATATCAAAAAGGCTTAGCTGAATATTTACAATTAGCAAGTTTAACATAAACATTTTTTCGCCAATATTTTTATGAATATCAAACGTATGGTGGGTAACTATAGATGATTCAACTTCAGCTTCCACATGAAAGTATTGAAAAAAAACGCAAAAATATTTTCTTCCCTATTTAGTATTTTAGTTTAATTGCATTTTAGTACTGAATTGAAATAAAATACTAAATATAAAAAATAACATGACTTTTATTAACCCCCGCGTCCCATTTTAATTCTTCCACGTGGAAGCCTAAATCGAATCACTCTATTTTCAGCCGAGACTGATTTAAAGAAACTTTAATACTAATCCGAATAAAAATCGTATAAATGAAACATTCGTGAATGAATGAAATGAATTATTAGAGATTAGAAAAAAAAACAATTTTCACATGTTTAACAGACTGAATTGTATAAAACATGAATATTGATTTAGAGCGTCACGAGATCTTGTTCGGTGTTTTCGAATGTTAACATATTTCTCTTTTGAATCAGATGTAAATGGTTTCCTCTTTAAAATGGTAGTTTTATTGTTGAATATCTTCTTCTCTTCAAAAGTTGTTGTCTTCGTTTTTTTTTTAATATCTTTTGAGTTTCTGTTCCGCACTACAAGTTTCAGCATGTGTGACATATTTAAGCAGAGTCATAGAGCATCTAAAATTTACCAGGAAATTGTATATATATATATATATATATATATATATATATATATATATATACTGACACTAATAGAGAACAGAAAATCGAGTGATTTCAAAAAGATGAAGACTATGCGGGAAATGAATAATTCAGTAACTTAAAGATTTCGGGTAGGATCGGCTCCAATCAACTTAGTTGTCGACACTCTTTTAAACCTCACATAACTAACAAGCTCGGGTAGAAATCTCATGAGAAAAAGTCTTTTTCTAACAAGAATTCGTCTTAAAAGAGAGGTTGGAACAATTCATTGGTTACAATACAGTTTTAACAATATTGCTAAATTCATTTTAACAAAGTATTTTTTTTTCGCCTCACAAAACACAGACTTGCCTTTTTGAAACTGTTCAATAAATCATTACTGATAATTTTTAATTGTTGTTCTGTATTCTGATGTCAAAGCGTTCATTCTGAGTGACAAGATACAGAAAAATCTGAATTTAAAAGAAATAAACGTTTCAAAAGGATAGTATTATATTGAGATATCAGAAAAATCGCAGGAAAAAAGATACTACTGTTTGAACTAGAAGTATGAATATTAAATATGATAAAATAGCCTTTAAAATGTGTAACAGTGAAATAAAAAGAGTATAATTTTTTTTATAAAGTCTTTTGGCTTAATTTCTAATTGAAAATATCTTCCTGTCGATCAACAAATTGACAATTGTTATAAAATTGTAACAAATAAAGAAGAATGTAAAAAATGAAAAAATAAAAAACAATAAAAGATTAAGATCTATAAGTAATGAATGAGTTAAAAGGAGAC
The DNA here is from genome assembly GCA_034766995.1 of Acanthacorydalis orientalis. Lineage (NCBI taxonomy): Eukaryota > Metazoa > Arthropoda > Insecta > Megaloptera > Corydalidae > Acanthacorydalis > Acanthacorydalis orientalis. The sequence goes on from CM068317.1 coordinate 47,434,492, forward strand.
AGGTATAATATTTAATTATATCATAGTAGGTATAGAAAAACAGGTTACAGTTTCTGTTTTCTAAAATGGAATTATTATTGAAACAGGTGTAAGCGAAATAAAAAAAATGTAATTGATTTTTGAAATTGAGGTGTTTTAGTTTAATCGAAAGCTTGAAAAAAGTTTTTAATGATCTTTTTTTTTGAAATATTAGAGGTGTAGTGAACGGTATGCATGTATAAATCAGATAAACGCCTTTTCCGATTTTTTCAATTGTCCAATTTAAATATGAGAACCCACGCCAAGTAGATGTAAATTATTCGGCAACATAAAATTGTTCTACCACACAACACCATTTGTAACAGTTTTATCTCCGCGCGATAATCGGATCTTTAACGTGTATTAATCGACTACATTTTTTTCCGTCCGTACTTCTCTGAAAACAACACCTTCGTAACATGATTAAATAGATTTTTTCACGTATTACAGATTCCGTAACGTGTCGTTTTGTTCCAATTCAAGCGAAAAACTGTCGTTTTTTTCCACGTACAGCAGTTCATTACAGTCAGTCGAATATATCACCTCCAGACATGCATTTTCAGGCGAGGCATATTTCGCACGCTAAAAGACACTTAACATGATTATAAATGCACCTTGCGCCACTTTGCACCATACATCATTTCTGAATGGCGGCGGCGGTACAGAGATAACATTGAAATGTTAATCGTGCATATGAAATACATATTTTTATTTTGTAATGTGTATGCGGAGTTTATCACACTTTTATGAAATTTTATTATTAAAACATTTTAAGATAAAATAAAATGCTGACCTGTCCGGTATTATACATATTTTTTTTAAATGTAAAACGAAAAAGGAAAAATATACGAGATCTGAAAAAATGATACTTATTCCTGATCAAAAATGTGTAATAATTTATTACTAATAATTTTTGATTGTTATTTGAAAGCGATGCTATATCATCATCAGAAAAATCTGTTTCTTATTTAAACAACGCACAAACTAGTATTGTTTATACAACAGCTTAATATTAGGAAAATACTTATTTTCTATTTTGTCAGTTCTACTTCGACCACGACAGTGCAAGGACGTTTTTTATTACTTTTTTTCAGAGTGCGGATTGTGAAGTTATTCTTTTGTCAACAACAATATAATTTTATTGCCCCTCAACAAAATGACGGACTTTATTCTTCCCGAAAAACACAGACGCCATTGCATTGCTGTTTTATTTTGTATAAGATTTAAAGTAACGACAGAAACCAAAATATTGTGATATTTATACAGATGTATTGAAGGTTAATAAGCCGGAACATTAAGGTTATTAAGTCAGAAGGTTAATAACTCTGTTTAAAATTAAAATATTTTCTTGTCGTTTTAGGATTTTTAAACGCAAAAATTAACATTTAAAAACACTATATATTTCATCCAAGCGGTTGGTATAACCTCACAAAACAGTAGTGAACACGATGGCGTCCGAAAAGCAGAGTTTAGGAATTGGATACTTCTTCTGTTGAAAAAAATGCTGCCGAAGCCGCAAAAATGATTTGTTTAACTTTAGGAAAGATTTTTTGACCTGTAAAAAAATCAAAAAATACTAAAACAGTGGAAGAACTCTGAAAATGTATTACGAATTCATCGACTTAAGGTCGTCAATATTTTTTATCAATTACCTGACGGATGGTGCAAAATTATATAAAATAATTGGGAGGGGTATTTTGACGACTGAAATGTATTTTATTTCTCCATAAACATTCATTTTGTATAGAAAAGGCACCGAATCAATTTGTGTATGTAATATCTATTTGTATATCTATATTTGTATATCTAATATAAAAAGAATTGATTAGTTATGTGTACCCATAATATACTTTTAACATAGGTTATGAATAAAAATCAGAAGGTTATAAAAAAACAATTGTTTATGTAATGGAAAAAAGGTCATACTTCTTCCGAGTCGTGTTAACTCATGACTGTTTTTCAACAGTGGTTCCTAGAAGAACTGACAGTTAAATGCAGGCTAGTTGTTCGACGAAAATTGCCACAGTTTTCAGAATAATCATGATTACAGTTACGACTTTCGAAACAATCGTGAGCGTTCCCATTACATGCCATCGATATATTTAGAACTGTTTGAATATTATGAATAATAAGTTTTTAAAAATAGAATATTTTAATGTTGTATTCACTTGTCTTTTTAAATCCACCTCCAGAGAAATTAATAACATTATAACAATACAAGGAAAAATCAAGAACACGCATGTTTCTTGTTGCTTTCATAAATAACAAATTTCAAGTTAAATTTATGGACTTTATACATACATACATATATATATATATATATATACATACATATATATATATATATAAAAATAAATATGCATATATATATATATACATATATATATATATATAAATAAATATGCATATACATATATACATATATATATATATATATATATATATATATATATATATATATATATATATATATATATATATAATGTAGTCCCAGTGGGGTACAACCACACATGTTATTCGTTTGAATTAAAGTTTTAATCTGAATAAAACAAAAACATGATCTACACGTGTGTGTGTGTGTATGTGTGTGTGCAACATGCGCTCGTGTTTACATTTTTAGTTAAATTGAACATACAATACGTATAATATTTCTACCCGGTACAGAATTTATATTATTACACGGAACTGATATATATGTTTTACCGGTTTGATAAATTCGTAGTTTTAATTATACCCGAGTACTTTTTTTTCTGTTCGAATCGAACAGCATACGGTCCGAATTTATGGAAAACGGACTCTGCTGTCTCATCTTTTATTAATAAGTCTCGGTTTCTGTCAAACTGAATATTATTGTTTTATTTATAATCGTGCTAAATCCATTTATACTTTTTTTTCCGCGTCAACAGGAAAGTTTATACTGAATTATGAAAATAAATGGATTTTTTTATACTGATAATACATTTGGAATATTTTAAAAACTTTCGATAATTTTTTATCGTTTTGTGCACTGCTCTCATAAAAAAAATAAGAGCGGTAGGCGGTTTATTTAAATATTAATCTGATTGACTAGTTTCAATTTTGGGCTACCTTCAGGTAGCTTTTTCGTAAAATTAACAATGTCAGAAAAGGGAATTAAAAAAATAAGAATTTATGCATTTTATAGAGAGTAAGAGAACTTTTAAGTGATTTACATAATATCCAGTAGTTTAAACAAGAATTTGGAGTTTTTTTTGATGATCCTTTCAAGAAATTTATTAATGCCATTACTTATTTTGACAATAAATTCAAATGTAAAAATGTATTAATTTTAATTTAATGGAATAAAGATTTTTCTGTAATTTGACATTTTGAAGACGATGGAATTGGTATCGAAGTGTGTACAGACAACGATTAATAATTATTTATTTTATATTTTGGTTTGTGAGGTGAGAAAAGTAATTCATTAATGAATTTAGCCAGGCAGAATTTATTTTTTTGTAATTTTGTCTTCTGAAGATAATAGTATTGTCATTGAAATGCGTATAAACAACATTTAAAAATGATTTATAAGATATATTTGACACGAAATGTTGTATGGTCTGTATGATGAAAAAAGAATTCATTTATGAAAGTGAACTTGTCTCAATGTCAGAAGTGTAGTGTGATTATATTTTATTTTTTTGAACTGTTTTTTACCCCTCTAATTAATAATAATCTTTTATTAAATTTAATCGATGAACAGTTTTTCTTGCTATGCTAAGTACTCGTATGATCGAATTCTAAACAGTAAAGTAAAGAATATGTTAATAAATTTTAGGAAGGAATCAGAAGACAAAATATTTCTTACCGTTATAAATATTTAATATGAATTCTTTGATTGGAATAAAAAAATCGAAACAGTTTAAAAAGCCTGTCTTTCAGCTCTCCTCATCGAATGTAAAAATCATTTCAACATCACAAACACGTATTTCTAAAACCCATATTTCAAAATGATTAACGATTCGTTCACCACCGATTCCTCAAAAGGCGTCCGAGTGCATTTTTCCAAATAAAAAAATCTACGTTAAAAGGGTTGAAATATAGATGAAAAAAAAATAACAACCTACTTATATTTCAACATAAAAGCTGTCACCCTCAGGACAGGCCACTAATCGATCAATGTTCCACTCAGACAGAATCAGTCGTAACTGAATAGTCAGCGCAACGAACTGATGACCAATGTGTTGAAGTCTTTCTTTTCTTTTCGATGAACAATACAGTGTACGTTTCACGAATTTCGGAAAAATCTGAAGATTTTTTTTCTTTCTTAGAGACAGAATGATTTAGTGATTAAATTCAATGCTTGTATCTGTGCATGTTTTCGAACACTTTCGATTCGATCCGTAATTATTAAATGATTTTAATGTTTGAAATAAACTGATAACAAGAACATAAACGTAATTGACACAAATGAGCAAAAAAGAATAACAACGTTGTAATTGTCAATTACAAATAATTCAAATTGAGATTTATGAGATCATAAATAATTCTATGAGTACCCTGACGCCAGATGGAATAACGATGTATCAATTTATATAAATAACTATTAACTATCTTGTTTTCCCCGCATTTGTCCATTTTCGACGAATCCTTAATAAAGATAAATTGCAATCGTCGTTCCATCAACGCCACATACAAGTGTTATTGTTTGTGTATGTATATATATTTTTTAATAAAAATCAATACGCGGCAACAACACCAGAAAACACCCCGCGTCCCACATAAATACCGCAAAATAAATTTAAATGCAAACAAAACCACAATGTGTCAACTCAAATAGAAATTATTTAATTAATGCGAACGTGTGGAACGGCAAAACTGGAACAATGCGAAACTTTCTGTCAAACGGACAGAAATAAACGGTTAAGTCATCGTCGCTGTGTATAGCCGATAGTTGGTCATAAGCATTTCCGGCCGTCGGCAGTAAATATAAACATGTTTCACACTGATCTGGATGAGGGATGTACCGAATACACGTGTGTACGGTTATCAAGAAACTGATCTGGATACAAAAGTTTCTGGGTTAGTCAGTAATGTTTCACTCTTATATTCGTTTATAAAACCGGCTAGAGAAAATGTTAGGCTTGCAAATTAATTCGACGCCGTTTTTTTACAAAAAATAAATGTTTAACTTTGTTCCATCTGTCCAGTGACTGACGAATCCCTTATAGAAAAAAATCTGACAGCTCTGAGTCCATGAAATGATAATGCATTTTTGGACTCCTTCCATTGTTTTAATATGAGTATCGGTCAGGTGGTGCAGAAGCAACGGCAACAGGTGATAATATATATAGTGTTTTTAAATGTTAGGGTTGGCATTTAAAACTCCTGAAATGCAGAGAAAATATTTCAACTTTAAAAAGAGTTATGATTGATTCAATTTAAAGGCACAGAATTAATTTTTACACCTAATATAATCACAGATTTATTCAAGAAAACAACTTCAGATACTTTTACAATTTTTCATCACCGATTTATAATAACTTTTATAAAAAAATAAGCTATTTTCAAACGAGTACCTCTGGTGCTACGAAATGTAGTACTATAAATTGATTAAATTTTGTTATTCCTATGCTCTAGATATGTAAGAGATAACATTCCCACTGAAATTCATATGAATGCATCAACATACTCATTAATCAACTATTTCATATTGATAACAGAATATTTCTGCGGTGTATGCGGTGCTAATTTTTTTCTGTAAACGACATTTTTGAAGAGGAAATCAATGTCAACGTATCTTTGGTTTCAATCACTTGTAGATTAAAATTCATATGAGTGTATCAAAATATTCACTAATCCACTAATGCATATTGATAACAGAATATTTTTTTGGTATTTGTGATGCTAATTAATTCTGTAAACGTTTTTTAAAGAGGAGATTAATGTCAATCAAATTTTAATTTAAATCACTTGCAGTTACTGTATCTATTTAACATAGAATTTAATTAAATAACGTTTAACTACTTGCATGGAAATAATAATTATATATTTAAATTTCAATTAAACAAGTATAAAAAGTGGATGGGAGAGTGTTGACCTTAGAGATGCTCGTGTTTGGAATCGAATATATTTTTCTTTCGAATTTTTTTAAGTGAAACTTAAAAATAAAATTTCTCTGTTCTACTGAAGAAGATAGCATTAGATCGAAATGCGCATAAGTAACAACCAAAAGGATTTAAATTTTGTTCAGGTTAGTAAGTTGAAAAAACAGTTATTTGTAAATGTGAATTTAGCCGCAATGTCAGAACTGTATTTTGGTATAAATTTTATATTTCAGTTTACTAAATAATGAAATCATTTGTTTCTATAATAATACATTTTTTACATTTAGTATAACCCTGTTTTTATATAAAGAAACTTTCAAATAAAATGGAATAAAAAAGTTCTAATTACGAATCAACATGTGCACTGGTGTGAATAATTGGAAATCTTTGGATTCTAAGAACGAGTAATCTTTAAAATTAACCGTGAATATTAAAATATACACTGTTATCAATCCAAACAGACATTTGTTTTTGTCTGAAGTGCTTGTATTAGTCATTATCAATGGGAGTTTATTTATTATTGTGGTTAAAATGCATTCGAATCTGAATTTTTTAAATAGTATTTTAATGTATTCATCTATATTTATTTTTTGTTGGGAAATTAACATATGACTGTTTTATATGCTTTCATTATTAAATATATTCTGATATTTTTTAAAGTAATTTGCATATAAATATTTTTAAAAACAATAAAATCGAACAAACACGAATTTTAGACATAAATTGTTTACATAAGACAGAAACCGAGATACGGTTTTCAATGAAACGTCAGATTTCTATCTCACTCAATACAAAATAAAAACAATTTTAAAACAAAATGTATTCTTTTCTGATTGTAATATTTTGTAATTATTTTAACACATTGAACGATACTTAATTCACTTGTGATCTAAGCGTGTTCTATCAGTTGTTACTAATTAATAATACTGTTTTTTTTCTTTTTTTTTCACCAGACAAATCACAAAGTGTTTTTATTTAAAAATGTTCAATATGTGTTAATGTTAATTGATAATCGATCATCAACATAGAAAAATCATATATGTAACAGTATAAAGAAATCAATTGTGAAAATGAATTTAACCAGGTCTAGATTTTTCAGTACATTGGTGCTCTGGAGATGATGACGTTGCTATCGAAATGCTCTTAAGTTGCAATCGAAAATAATCAAAAATGTATTGATTATTTTACGTTTGATATTAGAGAGTGATACTGCTGTGCTTACATTTAGAATATGGTTAGGTAATCTATTGATTGATGTGAACGAAAGGAAGAAAATATAATAAATGATTGACAGGAAAATGACTTTTTTCGTATTTAAGAATCAAATAGTAAAAGAATATTTAAAAATTAACAAAAATAAATATTATTCCACACTAGGTTGTGTATATTTTGATAATGCATCATCATCATCACAGAAAAAGCATATATATGTGTATAAAAGAATTCATTTGTAAAAATAAATTTAACCAGTGTCTAGATTTTTCGGTAACTTGGTGCTCTGAGGATGATGACATTGCTATCGAAATGAGTATAAGCTGCATTCGAAAATAATCAATAATTTATTGAACATTTTTGTTCGAAAAATTTGTTGTAGTCTATAGAATCAAAAAAGACTTTATTTATAAACAAAAAATCGAATGAATATAGATTTCAAACATAAATTTATTTACTTCAGACAGAAAACGAGATACGGTTTTTAACAAAATGTCAAATCTCCATCTCACTCATCACAACAAAAAGTAATATTTTTCTGATTGTAATGTTTTGTAACTATTTTAATGACATGAAGAGTGATAGTTTAAAGAGAGCTTATAGAGTAAGAGTTTATGGAATAATAACTATTTCTAATATTTATCAGAAATATGTTTAATTCAACGTATCATTTAGTAAGAATCAACTTTCTATTCTTCATGTGAACAAAAATATACATTGTTTGATTTAAAATTTCACTCGTGTGTTTTATTGTACGGTTTGTTTTATACGAAATAAAAAAAATAAACAAAAATAAAAAAATGATATCCAAAACTCGCGTCCTATTAAAAACATCCACACATTCGAGAAAAACGAGCACCCGCGCTCCGAAAAAAAACGAGTTCACGTGAGCATTAATATTAAAGAATAATTATACAGGTTGTAAACATGCGCTTCCTGTACTATTGTTCGAGCTCGTGCACGTTTCTCTGATTCGAACCGAACCGTCCATTTGTATGTGGAGACATCCGATGGAAAAAGCTGCGCTTTAAGTACTGCGTTAATTGCAACAGATGTAATATTTCGCGTCGGATTGCATTTCGCGCCGTTCCTCGTTTACGACCAGTTATTTTAACGAGACGTTTTGATATTCGTGCGACTCAATTCATTGTAGCGCGCTTTATGACCGAACATTAAAAAAAACTGTATCGTGTATTTTAATATTTGAATTTTATGTTAATGGTAAATTAGATGAGCATTAAGCGTTTTCTTATCTCATATTTTATCGATGTAACACTTTCAGATTCCCTTTATTGCAATGTAAATACGTACAATGAATTATGTTTGTTTTAGTTTAAAATTGTCGGTTATTTTTTCCAGTTGAACTCTTTTAAATGAACCAGTAGTCATTTTGCAATTCTGTACAAGTGAACTGATAAGAAATCGTAATCGATTGAGTCACAAAGCAAATTTTTAATTATGTTACAATTACACAACACATTGATTACTTTTTACTGGCGTTTTTGAAGTAAGGTCCGTTTTGTAATTACCGCTGCTTAAACATGAATGACGATACTGCGCATGCGCAATAGTTATATGCGGTTCATACGTTAGCCACCAGGGTTATCAGCATCCCAACGATTTTCGCCTCGCGGTCGTGATAACGCTCTGTAGACTTGTGACGACGCTAGTAGTAGGTCGAAATAATATTATACATTTCTTATCAGTACTTAAAAATTTAACTGAACATCCCTTTCATTTTCTAATTTGATTTTTCTTAAATACCACTTTTAAAGGTAAAAACAATTTAAAATTGAATTAACTTTCACGTACAGATTTTTCACTCACTGTAAACTATAAAAACATCTTTTATTAAAAATATTAAACAATTTCTTATATGTCATTTATGACAGTTGTTTATTTGCATATAAATGACAATACGCTCATCCTCTATCAATCTTAAAATCCGATTATTGAATGAATTATCAGCTTTAAAGAGAAAATATTGATATGAATTCGATTCAGATGTGTCAGATCAGATTTTGTCCTGTTTAAGGTTTCTTTAATGTATATCTAAATTAATTCGAATTTATGAGAAAAGATCTTGAAATTGTGTACTAAAACAGTTTAGTGCTTTCAGATATTTCTGTATTTTGAACCACTCTGTATATAAAGACACAAATCTAAATGTTAACAAGTAATGTTGCAGAGCTATGAGAATGTATCATAAAATAGATTAGATAAATAGAAAATCTTTCAAAAGAGTAACTGTTTAAATGTTTCCTTTTGTATGTATATATATATATATATATATATATATATATATATATATATATATATATATATGTATGTATGTATGTACAGACATAAAATGTGAGAAAATCTATCTAAATCGTTCGACTTTGTGTACGTTCGTCGTCGGATCATAAAACCCTTTTTAATGACGAGTAATACGACATAAAAGTAGCTTTTAGAAATATTTTACGATATTTCGATGAGCATTCCTGTCAGAGATTCATGCAATCTGTTTTTAATGCCTCGTTATCTGACGTTAACAGGGTATCTTATTATCAAATTAAATAAAAAAAAATTGATGCGGCAATGAAACGTTTGATATTAAAGAGCGATACTGTTGTGTTTACATTTAGAATATGGTTAGGTTATGTGTTGATTGATGTAAACGAAAAGGAGGAAATATAATAAATGATTGACAGGAAATTGACTTTTTTTCGTATTCAGGAGCCAAAAAGTAAAAGGATATTTAAACATTTACAAGAAAATCTTATTCGATGCTTTTTGATAAAATCATTTTTTATCTAATCCCCCTAAACTTCACGAACTTAGTCTGATAATTTTTATATTTTTGGTCTTCGATGTTGAAGAAACTTTGTAGTCTCTTCAATCGTATTAACGACCCCATATCGAAAAAAAACTTGTATAATCCCAAATCTTCTTTTAATGATCTAAAAATCGTTCTAAATCAGAACTATATCAGGAGTTTGAAACGTAGATCTTGAATATGCTGATCTATTTTATTAGGTTTGTAAGATTGAGCGTTGCCTTGGAGCAGAATCACCCCCTTCGAAAGTTTCTCATATGTCTTAGACTTGACTTATGACTTCAGTTCCCGAAAAAGTTCACAAAATTTTTCATTAATAACTGTTTCATCTTTTGGTGCAAAATTAACTGAAATTCCATCTTCAATGTTTCAAAAATTTGTAAACATTAACGTTGATGCAGAATGCTAAGTTTTAAACTCTGTTGACGTTGGCGATGGCGGTTGTTTCTACATTAAATTGTGTTATTTAATCACTGGTTCGTAATAATAGATCCATGTTTTATCAAGGATACTAAATGAAATCAGAATCTAATTCTTTTTCAGGATAGAATCCAAAAGTTTATTAAGAATTGGACTAATTGCATAGAAGTTAGAGAGAATTATGAAAAAACAATGACAAATCAAATTCTTGTGTATACAATACAGTTTTTTTTACTTTTTAAATGTATATTTACTTTTCGATTAACCTTTATATATATATATATATATATATAATATTTATAAAACGTGCTGAGTTACACAGTCCAAAAACGGTGTTCCTATATAACAAATTAAGTTGACATCCGAACCGCGCAACTCCATTGTTTCAGTTCCAGCGTTTACTTGATTTAATGACTGTACGTGTATGTACACGCATGTGCATGTATTGTAATGACTGTTTGTGCATTGTATGCATTACATAATACACAACCATACCCACACACTCATACATAAAATACATTCTTCTTTTGTTCTCCCGTTCGCTTACGTATGTATGTATGCAAACACGACACAACAGAAGATTCAGCCAGTTTCCTGGGCCACAAAGAACATTCATAATACAATCATTTTATACGTGATCATTATAATTGATTTGCATGTAAATAATTTATGCATTAAGACAGATAGTTGGCACGTGACGTCTATTGTTACGATTGGTTGTTAAGAGGCTGTTCAGAGTCGAGATGTATGCACGTATGTGGATACGTTTTCATGTAAGGACGAAGTGATGTTGCTAGACGTTTATTTGGCACACATACACACACTCCTGTATAAATAGATGGATCGATGGGATTGTGTACATGGCAACAAGCGGTAAGAAATGTTGACGAATATTCGTCCGAAAGTAGTTTCTGGTTTCAGAGAATACACTTTCTATACAAGTGAAAATGAAATGATATTTTTTTTACGAAAACGTATTGTCCTGCTTTTCTCACAAAAAAATATTGACACAAACAATCAATGAGCTCAATACTTTAGCAGAACTGAAATGTTTCCTTATACGAAAAAAAAACGTTATTAAAAATCGAAAAATTGTGTAATATATTGGAATCATTATACCTGAAATTATTGTTAATTTTAATTTCTGGATAACATGTGATAGATATAAAGAAATTGTAAACGAAACAATGAATATTTAGATAACAGCCTTTTATTAGTAAATAAATGTAATAAGAAAACAAAACTAGATAAAAGACGTTGATTGTATTCAAACAGAATGTGTTTGGTTGTAAGCTTCGGTTTCACTGAATGGGTGTTTACTGTTATCAGATGAAGTACTGCATAATGTATATATATATATATATATATATATATATATATATATATATATTTGCACTACATAATTATCTAAGTAATTCTGTGTACACAGTGTTGTGTGTTTTCTGAAGTACACATCTATATATATATATATATATATATATATATATATATATATATATATATATATATATATATATATATATATATATATATATATATATATATCAATGTTTAAAACATTAACAGCCTTTTAGACTTATGGAAAAGCATTGCTTTAGTATACGACTTCAAAAAACATTATTAACCCTCAAGACTATATATGTTTTTGTTTAAATATTATTTATAATCAGAAACTAATATATATATATATATATATATATATATATATATATTTCTTGTATATTATTATTAAACAGATCTTAATCTTCTTTAATAAAATTTGATAATTTTCTATATAATGATATGAAATTTATATTTTGTAATACAGAAATGTTTCTTATATCAGAATTTTATTAATACTAGAAGGCTCTGCCTTCTACTCGCTTCGCTTGTCTGCCCCCATTGTGTGGGGGGGGAGGCCGTCCGTTCTCTATCGTTCGCTCCCCCTCTTGAGAAATGTAAACCGATAGAGCTAAGAGTTTTTTTTTCAGAAAGTTTAATGCTGCTCAATGTGTTAACTGACAATTTCTTAACTTCTAAATGTGTTCATTGTTAAGTGCGAATATGTACAATGATCAATGTACATACATCGGCAGAGAACCGAAGCGATCAACGAAGAAGCAAAGACGAACCAATCAGAAAGCAGATGACGCGATCTCATCAGTCAATCAGAACACGAATAAAAATGATGGCACAGGACCGATTATTAATTATAGAGAGAAATCATATACACACACATATAATCTACTTTTAAGAACAGATTCATTTTTATTTTCAGTACATTTATATTAAAAAAAATCCGTTTACACATGTCAACTTGAAAAGAACATTGTGTAAATATTTTGTTCTCAGAAACTTTTCATCATATCAGTCTAAATGTCTTTGTACTGGTATTTATAACTATTGAAACGAGTTACCATTATATATATATATATATATATATATATATATGTATATGTATGTATGTGTATGAACTCGAACGTTCATCGTACTACAGAGAATGTCTTTGTGTATAATTTTTAGAATATGAATACTGATATTAAAAAAAAAACTATATCGGAACGTGGAATGTAATACTGAAGCGCGATGGATGGTTAAAAGAACAGAAAAAAAACAACCCTCAGGGATTTTATTTACGTAAACTGGGAACTTGATATTAAACATACACAACACACAATCATGAGGAGATGAGCAAAAGGAAGTCTCACAAAGACGAAGTATAAATATCGAATACACTAGCTAACGTTTGTCTGCTATGAAGTGTTTAACAACAATGATGGTAACCTGTATATACATACATATATATATATATATATATATATATATATATATATATATATATATATACACGTGTACATATAATGATTGCAACAGTTCAGTACGTATTACAACAAAACGAAACCTTTGAAGTAAAAAACCTACAGCCTGCCTTCGCAAACAAAACATTTCAGCATAAAAGCTGCAATCGGTTCTATTTACTGCCGGTATCAAAATGATGTGACATTCACCTTAGAGGTGGAAAAAAAGTGTACACAAAAAGTGTTCTTCCTTCTTGTGTCGTTTGTAAAGTTAGTCTTTTTGTGTAGTGCTTGGAAAGTACACGTTTATTTATAAAGGATTCGAATTGGTTTCTTGAGACTGTCAGTTTTTAATTTCTTAATGTAATTTTGATACATATATATATATATATATATATTAAAAAATAAAATGTTTGATAATACATCTACGTTTCAATTGTTTAATTGGGAATAATTATTCAAATATGATTAAAATTGTCAAAAAATATAAATAAGAAAATCGCGAACGAAAATAAAACGAATAATCACTTTAATTGTATAAAAAAATAATTACTAAGAAAAATTAGATTAAAATTAATTAAGATTATATTTGATTGTTCTCTACGTTAAGAGAATAGACATCTTTTTATATAAGATATATTTAATTGTAATATTGATTGTTAAAAGTAATTAATATTCCATAAAATATCCATGTGATTTCATAAAATATTCGTTTGATTAATATTTATACATATATATTCGTTATTTTGATATTTTCAGATTAATAAGTTCGACATTTCTAAATAATCTTCTTATGTATTTAATAAGTTTTGATTGTTTTTACGTTATGACGAATTTTGTTCAAAATAAATAACTATCTCTTTGAATATGATTACAATTGTCAAAAATATAAATGAAAAAAATGTTAAATAAAATAGAAGGAATGCAATTTTCAATGGTATCAAAAACAATAATAAACAGAGAAAACAATAAAAGAACAATATATTATTAGATAAACATATACTTACATATATATATATATATATATATATATATATATATATATATATATATATATATATATATATATGATTGCTCTGTATGTTATAAAAATATAAACATTGATATATGGGGTACATCGAATTATAATTTCATTTGATAATTAAATTATTATTTATATATAAGACAATATTCACTTATTAAACTTTTTCAGTTTCACATTGATAATTATTATTTTGACATTTATATACAAGCATTTTATGTCTGAATAGATTTAATTTGTTTTCACAGTAAAGCCAATTGTGTTAAATAAAAATATCTATTTGTTCCGTTTCAATTGTTATTTATATATTTGTATGTATATATATATATATATATATATATATAGAGAGAGAGAGAGAGGTAGATAATAGACAAAAGGAGACAGAACAATTGTTGTATAGCAACCACGTTTACATGACAACGTCCTGTTTACTGTTTAAAAATAAATACTTTTAAAACTAAATGTGCATAAAATGTAAATAAATCTCAATGTTAAGTCGTTATTGTATTAAATCGATTACACTTTTAATAATCAAACATGTTGTCAAGAACAAATAATAATTATTTGTACAAGCAATACATTAAAGTGTATGAAATTTCACTTTAACAGATACACTGTTAGTGTCAGAAGAAAAATCGAATCTCACTGTCTGAAGTACTTGAGAAATATATAATAATTAATTTGGAATGAAAGTAATTTTCTATGAAATCCGAAGAGAGAAAAGCAAAATCAATTGTTTCGATATAAACATTATTTGTATTAAAATTTAATTAAATTGTTTCTGTTTAGTTACATCTTTTATTAATCTTTCAACTCTAACCTGAATTGTATTGCTAGATCAATATATTTTTATGTTTTAAATTCTTGTAGGTAATTATTATTTATACTTATACGAGTATATTTAAGTACTAATGAGCAATATTGCAATATTTTTTCTTTCTGCTTCTGTATCTCTTATATATATATATATATATATATATATATATATATATATATATATATATATATATATATATATATTTATATATTTATGTATAATACATATTCTCGTATATACAAGGCTTTTTTTATCTGTACAAATTTGAATAACAGAAAACGTTTCATGCAAATATATGTAAAATGTGAGTACTGCATTAACGGAAAAGAACTTTTCGTACGGCGTTACACGTATTTGTAATTTATAGCAGGAATACGAAAAATGTAATAAAATTATCATGAAATCTGTCGCAGTGCAAACGAGCCGACAGTGGAAACGTTTCCAAACTATTTCTTATTAAAGTTTCTTTTATAGCGCATCGAGTGTTCGCGATCTCTTGGACCGGAGGAGCCCGTCCGTACGATATTCGCGCGCGACTCGAGACGATGTGATGTCTTCAAGAATTTCGCAGTGCATCATTATCACTATTCGTCGGCTGTACAGTCGGTCGAATGGCCTTTTTTTTCATTTGTCGCGTGCGAAAATAATGACTCGGATTTTTGATAGAATTTTTTTCCCCCGTTGTCGTCGAAAGCAGGTTATTATTTCGCAGCGGTAGGATTTAGTTTGAGATATTTTAAAGAAACTGGCCGTGACGTGAAGATGGGGAAGAGTTAAACGGAGCATGTTCAAGATTACGTCGTAGTCGTCCGCGACGTCTTCTGCGTTTAATTACTTTTTAAGTCTCGTTCGGATAAACTGTACAGAATTACTCAACTTATTTGTTGTTTTATTACTGGGAATGATGTACATGAAGTCGAATGTTTAAAGAAAGTAATACATATTTTCCACTTCTACATCGTACTTAAGAAGCTAATTTGATGGTCTGTTAAAATTAGTTCGTTGTATTTTATAAAAAAAGTCTGTCTTTCTGCTAACAAAATTGCTAATGAGTTTCGATCTTGACAAAATTGTATAAAAAAATAACTGCAATGAGAAATTCAGACAAATTGGTTTTGTTACAAGTAATTTATCATTTCTTGTCGAGTGCATTTTTTTTTCATTCTATACAATTATTTTAAACTTAAAATATAGTAATCGTTAACTAAATTCGATCGTTGAAGCTTATGCACAAATCAGTTCTTTTTTCATCTTGCAAAGTATAAGGAAAATTTGTGATTAAAAATTTTCAATAAATGTTTGTTAGCTGCTTATGCGAATTTCGAAGTTAAACCATTATCATCATCCACAGAGTGAAAAGGTATACAAAAATCTGAAAAAATTGGCACTCTGAGGATGATAGCATCGCTATCGAAATGTGCATTATCAGCAATCAAAATTGATTAACAGAAAATTCCTTGAAGTTTGCGGTATGAAAAAACAATTCACTTGTGGAAGTGAATTTAACTGCAGGAAAAGAATTATGATATAGTATGAATATTTAAAAGGAAACCTAGTAAGACTGTTAAATTACTTCCATTTTTAATTAGAAAACGATGAAGAACTAAGAGAACTTATTTGTATTGGTTTTTAAATTGGACACGGTTCTTCTTACACTGTTATTTATTTTTCAATTTTTTCTAAAATTTAAATCTCGGACTATGATGTCATAATTATCATCGAAACGCGAACAACCAACAACCCAAAATAACTAAAAAAACATTTTTGATCCGAAAACTTATGTACAGTTTGAGAATGAGATGAATGTCAAAACAGTATTAAGACATTTAAGAATTATTCAATTTTATCAGCGTTTCGAAATGAAAAACTATACAGATCTTTACACAACCTATGAAAATATTTTCATACGGCAAACATTCAACATAAGCGGACAATTTCGAACAAAAAAACTACAATAAATTCAAACAAATTGTCAACACGAAACGTTTAGTACGAAAAGTAATTAAAACATTGCGATAATAATTAAACTGCTTCGTTCACGAGCAAAGAACTAGTTGCTTTCAAAAGAAGTCCGCAAACATTGCCGCTGTGTACTCCATTAAACGCGATATTAATTAGACGTCACGGTCGATCGAAACAAAAGAGGTTTGACTGTGAGTCGAGCTCGAACTAAAATGCAACACAAAATCGAACAGTGTACATGCATGCACGTACAGAACATGGCTCTTTGTTACAAGTAACAGTCGTTTTATTGACTTGTCATTAACCGAGTTTACGTACTCGAGAGAATTACAGAATTGTTTAAAGTTCAACAATGTTATATACATACATACATACATACATATATATATATACATATATATATATATATATATATATATATATATATATATGTATATATATATATATATATATATATATATCCGAATCACGACTTTCATATATTTGATTATTCACAAATTTATCATCAATAATAAAATGGATTTTTTTGTGAAGTTTGCAGCCTACTATGGAATCTCAGAGATGACGCGCGAAGGCTAAAAAATGTAGACATCTAAAAAAAATTTAGTAAGTCAGAAATACATAATAGATATGTATAATTAATCTATTTTATTATTTACTAGCATATATATATATATATACAAAAATTATATTAATAGAAAGACAAGAAAAATTCTAGTTGGACAAGACAAAAATAAAAAAAATAATCATTTAACTTGTCAAGGAAAATGAACAAATGGTAGAAAGTTGATTTAATATCTAGGATGAGAAGTGAAATGATTTACGATAGTATTATTTTTTATAAGTGTATTATGGCATTTAGTAGCTTGAGATTTGTTACTACAACATATAGTTTAACACGTTCAACCCGGTGCGCTTTTCATATTCTGAATGATGGGTCAGGGCGTGATTAAAAGTTGTTTATTCATCTGGAGTCACTAGTTTGCTAGTTTTTGTTATCAGTGATTTGTCGTTTAGATTATCATAAGTAGTGAGTGTGTAATATTAATTGCTAGTTCAGTTTATACATAGTAGATACTATTATTTAGTCTCTTCCTATAACTTTACGTTTAGGTGCAGCTTTCCTTAAATTATGCTTTTATAAATATAAATGGAAAAATGTATGTGAACGAACGGTGGCTCACGCCGCCTGTTGATGAAAATTACGTGTGGACCATCGGTAGCTCATGCCGTTAGATAAAACCACAGTTTGTGGACCACCGGTGATCCACGCCAGGATGAACGTGTTAATTTACTCGATAAGAAGAAAAAATATATATAAAAATGGCCACATTGAGTATATAACAGTAAATAAATTAACAAAGTAATAACTATATTCCGTTTTTAACACTTCCAGCCCGGCCCTATTTTAAAACTCTTCGAACCGATGCAATAAACACAGTTTACCACTAAAATTTTTCATGGAAATTACTATTTATGAAGGAATAGAAGGATTTTTAATAAGTTGAACAACACAGTCAATTTTTATACCAGCAATTGGTATCAATAGAACATCTTTAGTACAAGAAAATAAAGAAATACCATTAAAAATAATAATATATATCCTCATGGCAAACGTTTGATGATCAGTAACTTGCCATTTATTGAATAACGCATGCGTACCAGTATGGAGGTTGGTTTTGAAATAAAAAATGGAATAACAGCAATGTTTGCTGTTTTCATGATTATTTTTTAAAAATCATTAATGATAGTACCAAATAATAGTGGCTTAGGAGAAATAAGAGTGTTCTGTAACTGAAAGAAGGATATTTGTGAATAAAAACAACCGGTCAACGGAGTTTATCGCACCGGAACGAGTGACTTAAAGCGAGTAGCCTTTGGCTGGTACTTTACAGAAAATGTTAAATTTTGTAAAAAAAGTCTCAGTGCGATAAGAACTGCATACTACTGTAACTTGATACTGTAATTCTAAATTTATAAAACATACTGATACAGTATAGTGCATTGTTTTATTTTTTTTTGTGTGTGTTCAGAGTTAAGGTTTGGGAGGTCTATAGGTATTCGCGATTTTTCTACTGTCGCTGGGGTCCTGGCCTCTTAACCCCCGTGAATGTGGAGGGTCTACTGTATATATATATATATATATATATATATATATATATATATATATATATATATGTAAAGAAATGACCCTGTTACAGTTCTGTGTTTAACCCTAGATGACCAGTGGGTAACGAAATGGAATATAATTATCTTAAACGATTATTATCCAGTTAAATAACATTCAGTCAAATAATACTAATTACATTCAGTGAAATTTTCAACACTCGTTTATTACAATACAGTTTGACATGTGGAAATAACTAAATAATATTATATGGAAAAAATCTGATATATGAAAAATTCTGTTACATTCAATCATTCCAACAGGTCTGTGTAATTCGAGCAGACTTCATATAAATTAATCTCCACAACAAATAACGTTTAAATCGAATCAATTGAGTTAGTTCTGATTCGTCTATTCGGATTTTATTGAATGCGCTTTCATTACAAATTATTTATTATTAGTTTCACGGATATGTTTTCATGTACATACAAACTTACATATATATATATATATATATATATATATATATATATATATATATATATATATATATATATATATGATATTGACGGAATGCTTTCCTAATTCCGAGACACAGCTGGTGATTAATGAAAAAATCGAGACGGTTTCTTAGCAACTGTCGAATTTGTTGAACGTTTTCCCTTCTTTCATTAAGAAAGGGTATTTTCATCTCGAACGTTCTCTGTCGTTTTGTGTCCAGGTTCGATGAAAAATAAACAATTTTATACGATTTGTCGTATCGTAACATCGATACAACGTTTTTACCATAGGTTTGTTTTGTGTACCTTGATCCTACTGTGATTTATACAGAATGACAAGTTATGAATTTTTAATATTTTCAGAGGCGATACGAGATATTAAAATAAGATGAAAAACAAGGAAGTGAAGTACAATCTTAGTTATCGGGATGGTCTTGACATGTGAACATTCTTTATAAAAATATATTATCCAGCTTGATTAATTCATTGTAACACAACGACAGTTCTGACAATGTGGCTAAGTTCACTTTCACAAATAAATTATTTTTACACCCTACAAACGATACCAAACTTTTCTATCGAAAATTATTCAACAAATTATTATTGATTGTTTTCGATTACCGCTTATGTGTATTTCTATTGCAAAACTATCATCCTCAGAGTGCCTAATTAGCAAAAAATCAGAAATACGCATTAGAGACCATCGAAAATAATTAATAATAATTTATTGAATATTTTTGATCGAAAAATTTGGCGTGGTTTGTGCGCTGAAAAAAAATAATTTGTGAAAGTAATTTATTATAACTTTGGATATGATTAACCGAAATTGGTTAAATAAATATTGTGAAATTCATAATGAAATGCTTTAATATTATAATTGTATATTTTTATACCTGTGAACCTGGTGATTTTTGCTCCTTTGGATCAGTTGTCTGTTTTTTAGTACTAGTTTCGAGATAATTATTAGAAAAAAACTAGTCTGCAATATCTACGTGAAGATAACATATTTGCTGCAACTAGTAGTGAAAAACAGATATACAGATGATTTTAAAAAAGTAGAGACCGCCTGTCAGTATTTATGCCATATTCAGGTAGATATTAGAAACTAGTTTTCATCTAATAAAGTATTTAATCAATGTATACTATCAGTCCCCTTACCTATGGCAGTAAAACTAGGGTACTTAATGCTGAAATCGTTCAATGACTTCAAAAAACACAGAAGTATAGAAATACTCATGCTAGGAATAACAAGAAAAGATAGGAAAAGAATAGAAGGGATACGAAAACAGACAGATGTTATAATAAAAGTAGAGTCTAAAATGGAAATGAGCGGGGCATGTTGCAAGAAGAGAAGATAACCTGAGGACAACAGAAATTATTAACTTGGAACCAAGGAATATAAAACGATCAAGATAGAGACCAATGAACAGGTGTAGATAAGGTAATTAATTTTTTTATTTCAAGTCAGTAGAAAAGAGAGGCATTAAATCGTACAAAAGTTATCTCGAAACTAGTTCTGGAGAACAGACACCTGATCTAATGTACGAAAATCATTAGGAAGACGTGTGTTCATTAGATGAATTTTTTATTATTATTTATTCTGTCTAATTTTTCAGATAAGTTTAATATACGTTTGCAGAATGTTAGATATGTGTTTGTGTATGAAGAGAGAATAACGAAATTAAAATTTTTGATGAACAAGATCTCAGAGATTTCTGCACGCTGCAACCGTTGTCGAAAGGAATGCGTTTCCGTTGTTGTGCCAGTATGATTTATTTAAACTTGACCCGAACGTTCTCCGCTTACGAAATCTCTCCCGCGCGCAATCTCACACGTCCGTGCATAATGAAATATAAAAATAGTATCAATTCAAAAGAAAACAAATTACTAATTCAAGAGTTCATCGAACACGATGCGCCACACCCGTTGGCATTGAAGGGACGTGGAGAGGACGTGTCAGTGACTCGTTTTCCGTGGTGAATTATTGTATGCAAACCATTGTAAGTGGCGGTCTGCGGCGGATCTGATGAATTAATGATTGCCGCCGACACACCCGCGTTTCCTGTGCCATCGCGGCCGACGCATCCACTCTTGAGGTGCCCCGCGCGCGCAACCGTCATCCGAACAGCACCCCGACAGTCTGTCTGCGCTTGTTCAACCAACACACGCAGCCAGTCGACGAGACTGTATCACATGAGCGAACGGCTCGCGCGCAACGCGCGTTTGCATACAATATCGGCGCCGAGCTAATTGCGCAAATACGCTGACAGTTGATGGACGATCTAGCTAGACGGGTTATTTATAAGCGCAATCGTGAGGAAATTAATGCTATATTGTGTGCGACGTGTACAAGATCCCGCAGATGTACTCGAGCGAAGATACAGACAGACAAGCAACGAGACACAATATGTTGTATTGTCGATACGATATGCCTAAGTACTTATTCACATTACTCGGTAACAAGTCGTTGACTCGACTTGTAGATCAATCGAAATGATTTCGAATATAATTCATCTATTAAACGAGTTCTTTTCAGACCGACCAGGAAGTTACAGACACTATTTATTTAATATCAATAAGATATTATTGAACAACACTTTATGTACTTCAAATGATAATAAAACACACATAAATTAAATTTAACATAAAATTATTTCAATTTGAATTCTTTATTGCCATTACTGGTATGTTTTGAGGCACGTTGCAAGAAGGGCAGCAGAAATTATTAACTGGGAATCAAGGAATATAAAAAGACCGAGAAAGAGATCAATGAACAGGTGGAATAAGGAAATTAAATGTTTTATTGTAAATCATTGGAAAAGAGAAGTATTCAATCGTATAAAATGGAAAATCATGGAAGAGACCATTATCCAGCAGTGGATTGATAGAGTCTGATGATGATGATATATATCAAAGAAGGAACATGAATGTTTCAGAAATAAGACACAGAATTATATATTTAGGAAAATCAGAAAAGCAAATCCATTAAAAATGAATAATGTACCATGTCATTCTGACGATTATAGGGCTATTAAAGCATTTTTAAAGTGTATTCTGCATAAAATTTGCATAGTACTTTAATTGTACTTAAAATTATAAAGGGTGCGTCAGTGGAGTGGAAAATTTTAAAAGCTGGCTTATTCAGTTAACTTTGTAGTGAGAGGGTAATATTAAGTGATATATCGTTAGTTATTCATGACCATTTAGTAAATATGGAGCAGTGGTCCGATGCATGTAGAACTTTTGCTGTGAAATCATTTTACAACATTTTAAAAAAATGGCGAGTCTGCTACAGCTGCACAACGACTAATTTTACATATAAATTTATGACTATGTAAAACCTAACAAAACTACAATAGATGTAGAAAATACTATTGAGAAAAATCTGAAAATCATATTCTTTAGTCTTATGCAATATTGAAGAATTGATGGTTTCATTCGTAGAACATATCATTAAATCTTTATATTTAAACAAACTGTATATAACTCTAAGTTATAAATAGAAATGATGGTATTACTTTTATAATAAAATTATATATATATATATCCAAACAGATTCGCACGACGCGTACAAAATCGTTCACAACGAGTTCAATATTCCAGCATTAATCAGAGATTATTTTTTAATTTCCGAACTCGGCACATAACTTCTGTTATTTCCAATAATCATTGCGACGAAATAATAAAAAAAAGTAAAATACAATAAGTAAGCAAATGTGCGTGGAATATCTGATTAAACATGGAGTGAGCGAAATTCAATTTGATTGGATTTCGTACGATTCCGTGCAGCCGCCGAACGCATCGAACGCGATTTTTAATCTCGGCTGAAATTTCCGGACATCGGACCGACGACAGACGGGCGCACGGAGCGTATTTTTTTCTTTTTTTTTTAAAAAAAAAACAGACATGCACGCCAGGGCGTCATGAATACAGAAGTGCGCGGTGTCCGTTCTGTATATGCAGATTGTGAGATCTGTTTGACGGGTCGTGTACATTGTTTGTATGTAATTAGTTTGCAGTTTTGGTGAATTGTCAGAAACAATAAGCGGATGTAACTTTTATGTACTTTTTTTTAAAAAAAGACTTCAAGTTTTCAACTGTTGTACAAAATGAGAATTAATTTTCATGGAATAAGAGATAACATAGAAAATATCAAATATATGTAAATGAACATTTATAAATGAATTATTTTTTCATCTTACAAGCCACATCAAATTTTTTGATCAATAAATTACTATTGATTATTTTAGATTACTTCTCATAAGCATTTCAATGGCAACTCCATCATCCTCAGAGCGCCAATTTACTGAAAAATTTGTTATAGTGATGCAAATTAAATTTAGATCTTGTAATAAAATTTAAACCAGACAACAATCATTTTTACAAATCCATTATTTTTCAGCCCATAAATCATAAAAAAAATCTAATCAAACATGTTCAATAAATGATTATTTATAATATTTGATTGTTGATTACGATGATAGTCATCGAAATGCGGATAAGCAACAATCAAAAATGATCAATAATCATTTATTGAACATTTTATTAATTTTCTTTTGTAAAAAAAATTTTTTAGTTAAAACACAAATCATGTATGCTTCACGTAGAATTTAAAACCAAAACTTACAAATCTTTCTATAAATGAAAGTGGCCCTTTTCTGGAATGACAACTTTATTCGTATTTTGATTGGCTGATTATGTTTGTTTATGATTACGTCAACTTAGTTCTGATTAGTTAATGGGTTATTAACATTTATTAAGTAATGTGTCTCTGGAAATGTCAAGCACGGGAAGATAGAAAGAGAAACGAGACGATTATAAAGAATAACATCATAAACAAAGTACAATAAAAATGTTAAAATAGATTCAAAAATTCGTAACTCAATATACATGCTCATCCTTTCGCACACAACTGTATTTTTAACTTGCGTATCGAACAAAATATATTAAATTTTTTTGCGGAGTGAAATAGTAGCGAATGGATCTAATAACGAGCCGATTCCGAGAAATTTTTAAGAATCGTTCGGTTAAAGGAAATATTTCATTATGGAGAGATTAAGAAAATGTATATCAAAAAAATCGGACAAAATATATGACAGTTTTTAATAAATAAACGAAGGATGAGCTATTCTCATTAAAAGGCAGTATTATCAGTTTATCTTCGATTATTTATACATGTCCTAGTAGTGTGTGAATAAAAATACTAACTGGTTGATTGAGATTAGAGTATGAATCCATCCTCAGAAATCCAGTTCAAGAGTATCGAGAAAGATATTAAAATTCAGTGGATATTTCTTTCTAAAAAATGTCCGTATTGCTTTTTTTCTGTACGTGAAAAATGTTTATATCCGATTCATAAAACTTTCCGTTGAAACATGCCGATGCGTAAAATGGAAACAGTTTTATTTACACTCTAATACATTTCCGTTGAACGGCGATCATGTCATTCCAACAGCACTGCATTTTATGACAAATAGACTCATCTGCTGTCGAAGAGAACATTCCGGTCTTATTTTATAAATGTATAAGCGCGTCACGTGCCAGCTTACAGTTAACTGGAGCTTGAAATGCTTAAAGTCCATTGGACACGTGGTACAGTTTACTGTTATATCTCTGTCTTGTTTGATTCGAAGATATGAAAACACAAATGATGATATTTTAATGCCCAGTCAGTTAGAAATGTTAATATTTTCATACGTTTTTAAATCTTGAATGGTGACATTGAGAAGTCGTTAATAAGGCACGAAAATGTTATTTTCGTTTTCTTGGGGTAATATATTGACATATTTGGAAAATGTAATTACATTAAATCTGGATTTTTTGTTTAGTATTTTATTATAGTTTTTAAACCAGCAAGTATTTATGAAATAATTGGTAAAGTTTTTAAGAAGAAATTTGTCAGTAAGAAAATAATGTCGGTCTCATAAACATTTAGATTTTGTTAGATTTTCGAATGTAAATCAGAGAAATTCAATAGTACTGGAAAGAAAAAAAAATGAAAAAATTAGTGAAAATTGGAATATATATATATCTTAATTACACATTTTTTCCCAAGCCGGGACAAAAAAAGAAAGAAAAAATAAGAAAATTTATTAAATGCAGAGAAATAAGGTTTAAGCTTAAAATACAAGACAATTATTTGACTGAAACCAATCATGCTTATTACTGGCATGACATTTTTAAAAGAAATTAGTCTCATTCTTAAAATTTCCCAAAAAATCAGAACGCCACAGAGTTTTTGATTCAAATCTATCTATTTTTTGGACCAGATATTAGAAGAATAGGAGCGGATGTGCTTTTAAGCTTCAAATATATTCATAATTCGACTCAGATTTGATAAAGAAACATTCTAATCCTCAAAATTCTTCAAAAGAATCTATTTTTAATATTTTCGGACCAGTTATCAAGAGATCAGTAGCGTGCGTGCCTGGTAGGTTTCAAATATATCCATAATTCAACTTAGATTTGGTAAAAAAATACTGATCCTTAAAATTGTTAAACAGATGAATTTTTTTATTCAAAATTTATATTCAGGATTTTCCATGTGGCACAGTTCAAAGATCAGAATTCCTTGGCAATCACTACCCCAACAAACAATTAATCCACAGCATTACATTAAGTTTTATTTCTCCAGACACTGACTTTTAAGATCAATTAATGTCACTGTTTCACCAAATCGTTCTGTTTCAACAAAACTATATTCTTAGCGATCACTGTGAGAAAGACATCGATCATAAAAGTTTGAAAACTATTCAACTGACAAATAAAATGTCAAACTCTCACAAGATAAAAATAAACCAACTAAAATTCCTGAACATATCTTCAAATTGGATATATAGAAAGTCCTTTATCCTCCCTCTCTTTCTATATATATATATATTGATAAAATAGAAAAAAAATGATTTTTTATCAGAGTACAGTTCTGACAATGTGGTTTATTCACTTTTGTAGTATTCACTATCATAAATTAATTTTTTTTTCAACAAAAAATTACAAACATTTCGAGTAAATAGTTACTGATAACAATTTTTGATTGTTGATTATGAAGAAAATTTTGATGGACATGCCATCATTTGCCCTGTAAATGTACAAAAGCAACAATCAAAAATGATCAATAATTATTTACTGAACATTTTTCGGCGTTTGAGAAATGAAAAACAAATCATGCTTGAAATAAAAAAATCTTTTTATTTAGACAAAGAGGTTAATAAGTATAAATGTGTATTTATGTTTTAATGAGATTACTAACCGGAGAAATAAACATTTCACCCGTTTGAAAACACCTCCGACGAAAAAATAAAGCCATAAAAACGACCGAAAAAAAATCACTCACCATCACATTATTATTTATAAACATCAAAGATTCGCACTTGGAAAAATACACACACGTCAGAGCAAAATGTTCGAAATACACGTATGGAAAAAATCCATTCGACGACAAAGTATTGTGAATTATGTTGTTTACTTTTTCTAGTGTAATAAATCAAGTTGAAACATTGGGACAGGTGCTTTTTTCTGTTATATATTTACAGTGTATCGTCATTTTTCATTACGTACATCTTCGACGCTTGTTTACGTGTATTAAGATTTTTGTGCGCGAAAAAGAGCGCCCGTGTGAGTGTTTTTTTTATCTATATTTATTAAAACGAATATTCGAAATTTTATTAGCATCGCAGCGATGCGTTTATTGAAACGGGGAACGTTTTATCGAAAGCAATATTTTTATTATTTTCTTAGATGTGTTGCCTCGTTTGATCTCTTAAACAGGAAAGAAGATGATTGAATGAATTTCGCGAATTTTGAATTTGGAATCAACCATGTATTCGTTTGCTCACAAACGTACAAAAACAAATATAATCGTTCGATGAATGTGAATACGTTCAGTTGTACAGAAAATTATGTTATTTGGTATTCTATTATTAAATATTGGCGTGCAAAAAAGCAATAACAAGGTATAGAAATTTATAAATTTCTAGACTAATGGATACATTTTAATCTAAAAATGTATAAATTGTTAGTTAATTTATTGTTCAAATTTGAGTGCAAGGAAAATAGACATTTAGCATGTTGTCCTGTCTTTGTCATTTATGTACGATTAGATGTCTATTATTCACTACTAGTTTCAGCACGAGTGACATCCTCATACAGATGTTGAAAACTCTTAGAGTCTTCAAAATATTTATAATAATATTTATTTATATTAATAAAAATATTTTTTTAACAAAAACAGTTTTTATTCGTATATATATATATATATATATATAATTAAAAAAAAAAATATGTTGTTCATTTCACAAATCATAGATATTTTCCTGATCAAAAATATTCAATAAATGACTAATGATAATATTTCTGTATTTTAGTGTTCTGAGGATGATAGAAGCATAGGCAAAAATCAAAATCGGTCAGTAATCAATCATTGAAGATTTTTAATTATTAATCATTTTTGATTGTTGCTAACGTGCTTTTCGATTAGATTCAATTAAGTGCAGAAAGATCAAACGGTTGTAGAAACCAATTTTATCTTTGATTTTAGCAGATATTCATCATATTGTTGAATCGGAAGGTTTTTCTATCGACCACTGATTATCACAATCGTAAAAAAAACATAGATTTTGTTTGTTTATTCGATTAGGAAATACTTTTTTATGGATCATATACGTCCATTTCATTCAGTTTAATTAATAAACCTCACGAGTTCCACTTCCAGATTAATATTTCACTCGTTCTATAAAAGTGTTTTTTTTTTTGATAAATATTTAATAAAATATTGTTCATAATTTTTTTTCTTATTTGTGTACAATAAGATGCTGAAATTCTGAGTATTAACCTACAGAGAAATCTAAGAAATCTCAGGTTTTTCTGTATATAGCACACTGAAGAGGATTACATCACCGTTAAAATGCCAGTAATCAACAATCAGAGATTAATCTGTATATTAGTACTCTAAATATGTTAATATCACCATAAAGAACAATAAAATATGATCATTAACCATTTATAGATATAAAATCTTATATTAATGCTGAATTTTATATATAAATATATATATATATATATATATATATATATATATATATATATATGTATTATATAAAAAAAGTATTATTATAAAAGTATAAGTAGTAAAAGAAAAATTTTAATGCTTGTTGGGACGTGTTTTTGCGATAAAAAGAGAATACAACTAAGAAAGTGAATACAATTACAGTGCTAAAATCGTATTGAAAAATGTTGTCAATAAGAACGTTTGTAAAATTCATTCACTAAATTAGTACACAATTAATGCAATCATTGGTATACACAAAAGAAATTTACTATGAATACTTTAACAAGTCGCATGTAATTATTTCGTTTGTTCAAAACCATATCTGAAAAAAATCTCATAGAAAACAAGTGTCAATAAAACTACTCACATAGCAAACATGTCGATTAGTTCTGTTTCGTTAGTTTTTTGTTTCGTTTCGTGATTTCTGTTTCAAAAATCGGTTCGTTCCGGTCGGGACTGTTTCGATACACACAAACCGCCAAGTAACATTTTTTATGATGAAAGTTTTGTAACACACTTCATTAAAATTATAATTATGAATTCGAATGACAGTGAATCAACACGACGTTCATTTATTTTACAAAAACTACGACGAAACCTACTTGATCGATAGACACTTCAAAGAAATCGACAGGCGTGAATTTAATCATAGACGGCATGAAATAAATATGTGTACATTTTTCACGTGCAACACATATGGTTCTATATTCACTTACATATATATATATATATATATATATATATATATATATATATATATATATATATATATGTATGTATAGATATGTGCTTAGTCTATTTTTGTGTGGTTCGTTGGGGTCATTTGATCGATAGACATTTGAAAGAAGTATATCATATTGAAATACAGGTTGTGGTAGCTTTTAAGGTAATCTGGAATCTTTAATATGTTTGAAATGATTGATGAATCTCACTCTAAAGAATTTGTTATATATATATATACGTGTATTAACATTTTTATAAAAAATATTTATAATTTTTTTTATTTGAATTGATTTAAAAATAAATATTAATTAAGCAGAAAAATTATACA
This sequence comes from Acanthacorydalis orientalis, assembly GCA_034766995.1. Taxonomy (NCBI): domain Eukaryota; kingdom Metazoa; phylum Arthropoda; class Insecta; order Megaloptera; family Corydalidae; genus Acanthacorydalis; species Acanthacorydalis orientalis. Next base: position 47,464,306 of record CM068317.1, read on the forward strand.
TAAAAATTAATTTTTCAAAGTATATTTGAAAAAAAATGATTTATTTATAGATTATTGTGACAGGGAGATCGAGTGATTGAATATTATATATATATATATATATATATATATATAAAATCGTATATTATGTATGTGAAACTGTATCATTGTTTGATGTGGAAACTATCATCCAACTGAAGTATTTCTAATTTCATTAGGAGAATAATTATATAGAATATTAGAATTATTAATATTGAGTATGAATTGATTTGAATGTTGATTTTAACACTTATTTCTTCATTTTTTTTAAAAAAAATAATAGAAGTTCAGTTGATTTATCCTGTTCGATAAGATTCGTGCATTTTTTAGTTTTATTTGGATGCCGTTGTTTGTCTAGAGTCTATATGCTATGAATTGATACCAAAAAAGATTTAAATGTTTTAGATAACAAAAGGAAAAAAAGTTTACAAGACTGTTAAGTTTGCATATTATTATAATTAAAGTGTATAGACGGGATTTCAGGTATTGAATTGTACTGAACTTAATAATAGTTGAATTAAACGTTGAATAGAAACTTTGAAATGTTTGGCAAAAGTGATGCGGATTCAATAAAGAGAAAAAAACAAAGCCTACATGTACAGAGTATGTTATAAAGTCTATATAACTGAGATGTAATTAGGTAGTTTGCTAAGATTTCAGAATATCAATTTAAAAAATTTAAAAGCCATAATAGAAGAATGCAAGCTACCAGAAATAATTTTATAACAATACAGTTCTGGCACTCTAGCTAAATTAATTTTCATGAATTGATTATTTTTTCCAATAAATCATCAAAGGTTATTAACGATGATTTATTGAAAGATTTTGATTAAATATTTTTTTGTGGTTTTATCAGATGGAAAAGAATTAATTTATGTAATCGAAAGAAGTTTTATTGTGTAATCTATACATCTAATACTTATGTATAAACATCGTCTTTTAAAAACAGGCTGAATTTTTAGAAAACGTGATCGAAAAGTTTTTGTCTCTAGTTATTTGTTGTTATTTTAATTAAAAGTTTCTAAGTGTTGTTTTAATTTTATTTCTAGAAATCTAAGTGGTGTTGGAAAAATATATTTGATCTGCAAAATATCAAGAAATCAAAATTTAGTGTAAACAGTTGAAGACTTTCATTATTGTTTCTGAAAATGATAGGCCATCTCTAACAAATGAATATCATTTGGAGGAGAAGAAACAAATGATTATCATTTTTTTGAAGAGGTTAGTAAATAGTAATGAAATATGTAGATTATTCCTTGAAAAAAGTTATGTTCGGATTTTCTAATCAGTCTTTATGCATTTATTATCTTCAAATCGCAAGCATAGATAATCCGAATTCTTATTTATTTATCCACATGCTCCGCACTAACGAGTTAAATATGAATAGATGATACGCTCGCTCCTATTGTATCCGTTCCGTTTTTCCCTTAATTACAAAAAAAAAAATATTTAGAACCAATCTCATCCGAGACGACAGAACGGTCGCGATTTTTTTTAAATTAAGCATTTTTCTCCCTATTCATTTTTATCATCGTGTTACATCTCCTATAGAAAAGAAATACAGTGAACACTGTTCATAATGGCGCGTCGGCTAAAGATTTTTCCACCCTGCAGCTCGTCCAGGGAAATTAATATACGTTTTTTTTCCGTCTTTACAAAACTGACAGTTATTCCATTACGGAAAACAATTTTCTCAATCTATCCGACGTTGACGGGCGCCAGTTCATCTCTCGATGGAATTTTTACACGAAATTTCCTCGTTTCGTGCGCGCAAGAGACCCGCGTTTATTTTTTACAACTCATTCTTGACGGAAACGACGTTCCGCGTTATCTACAATTCGCGAATCTAATGTCGGATTGCAAGCAAACACACAGATTGTGTTATTATCAGTTGCAATGACGAGTGCGGCAAATTATCATATATATATATATATATATATATATATATATATATATTCCTTCACATTTATTTTCTTTCATTTTCGTCTTTTCGTTTTTGACGAGCGCACACTTTATTGCTGACAGCGCGGGAACAAAAGGAGATAATTTAGATGTTAATTGCGATAAATTTTTGTACGCGTGCTGTCTTCCACGTGTACCACTATATTTCTTTCGACGACACGATTCGTTCTCTCTTTCCCGTTGCTAATCTTTCTGCTCTCCTTTGAAATATTAAGCGTACGTACAAAAAGTGAGGAATACAGACACGGCTTTTTATGCGCTTTTTATGTACAGTCGTTTTTGTTTTATTACTCATGTATTTTTCTTTTTAAAATATAGCGTTTCTTTGTATCTCACGTTTATTATCTTTGCTTGCGGTGTTCAATATAGAAACAATATCTGAAATATTAATGCAGAGAATTGTGATCTTGTTCTTTTGTTGGCTTATATATATATATATATATATATATATATATATATATATATATATATATATATGTATATATATGTAGCGAGAGTGAGAGAAAAATATAAGATTTTCTCTTCTGTAAAAACTGAAGCAGTTGAAATGTGAAATTATGTCGCATCCACTGTATCCTCAGGATATTACACCTTCGGATTATCATTTATTTCGGTCCCTGCAGAACAGTTTAAACAATAAAAAATTTGATATCGTGAAGGTTGTCAAAAACCACCTCAAAGCCTATTTTTCCGAAAAATCGCGCAGCTTTTATGAACGAGGAATCTAGCTGCTGCCTGATCGCTGGAAAATGATTGTAGAAAACGATGGTGAATATATAATTGATTAATAAAACCGTTTTCTGAGAAAAACAATCATCCGAGTTTCAATTTCAAATTGTATATTAACTTTTGCACTGATCCAATAATAAGACAGCGTAAAAAATATGCACCCTTAGTATTGTTTGAAAATAGGAACTGTTATGATTTGAAAAGAGATCGAATAATATATCATTATCTACGATCTGCACGTCCGACTAATTAGAATAGATAGATCGAAGATCAGAGCTCGGCGTGCATGCCATCCGTTTCCATCCGTATCAGATATAAAATGTAATTGCTACAAATTCCCGTTATGAGGTTTCAAACGTGTAAATCTTTCCGGTGAACGCGCGAGTAGACCTTTTCACAGAACCACTGATAACTATGCCAAATCCCCGTACAACGCTGATAGGCAATTAGTGCGATCTCAGTATGCACAAGGGCGCAGTGCTCACTCGTCCGGTTCGATACCCGCACGCAACAACGTCGGCCGGCAGGGTTGCGTTCTCAACGCGGCCGCCGTGTTACCACCGACGGGGCAATTATAAGTTTCGTTTCTCCGGACGACGGTAATTCACTCGGGTATTTGTTACGTGAACGAGATATTGTTGTGTCGGTGGCGCACGGGATCTTCTGTTGACAATTTCACGGACTGTAAATAAAATTATATTGGCGCTTGTCTTACGGTTTTTTGTTAAATGGATTACAGCACCGGTGCTCGTTATCTCGTTACATATCCCACCGGCATATTTCATTATTCTTCACATTAAATTTACAGAATGTTTCTAAATGCACACACGAATGTATACGCATTGCACTTGTGCACATGGAATATCGTTTCTTACGTCGTCTCTAAATTCGTTTTCACAAATTAATTTACTTCACTACACAAATCACAAGGTATAGAAAATCTAATTTATGTATCTTTACACTCTATAGGATCGTCATCGAAATGCGCCGAAGCAACAAACAAATCCGATCAATAATCATTTCTTTTTAATATTTTTGATGCCAGATTTTTTCAACAGTTCGCATTATGAAAAAATAATTCATTTGTGAAAATATCAGTCCGCGTCTAAACTGGAACAATTTCAAAACATTTCAATCATTTTTGTTATCCAGTGTTATAGTTTTTCGATTAATTCACAAATGTGTAGCAGATAAAAGTGATTTACTTGTACGAATTTATGTTCGACAATAATACAATTAATTCGAAAAGTTAACAAGGATTGTCCTGATGTTCTATTTTTTTGGGATCACTTAAATTTCTGTTCTTTAGTACTAAATAAATAGATATTTAAGGTATAGGTGCACGTCAACAGCTAAAGTCATTATCGTCCGAGTTTTTCACTACTAGTTTCAGCGCATGATATATCTTCAGGTGGATTTTAGATATCTATTAGAAATATCTAAAATCTCTTTAAAAATGTCTCTATTACCTAGCGATTTATCAAATCGTTTAGTGCCAAATCAACATATTTTGCTTTTTATGAATCATCAATTGTTAGAAATTAAATTATTCTAGTGGTATTCACCCTTCTGAATCACTTGAGAGTCTGTTGTTCAATATTAGTTTCAACATGTGTACCATTTTCTGAAAAATGCTAGATAATGATAGTAGAACCAGTCTCTTTGATAACCAGAATCAATCTATTACACCTACTTGAAGATCTACAACATTTGTCAAAATTGGTACTGGTAAACAGAAACTCAAATGATTTAAAAATTGAAAAGATTACCAAGATAATGGATCAATGAGATTACAGATAAAACATACAATTATAATTTTATTTACAAAGAATTTGTGAAGAAGTCATCATTAAACGAAGGAAGTACTAAAGATGAAAGTTTTATTTTTGGAGTTGTCTCTTGAAAATTAATTATATTAAATATTAGTTAACTTCAACATTATACCGACCTAAACAAAAGATATTTTATATCCAAACGAGTGGTTTTAAAGTCTAAACACTTAAAAGTATTATTTGATAGAGTGACCAGTGGTAAATTATTCAAAATTTTAAATATTAAAAGAATTAAGCACCGTATAGCTTTAGTAACTAGAATATTGTATTCAAAGGATTAAATTTAAATGAAAAATGAAGAATAGACTAGTTGAGAATGAAAAAGTTGAATTTGGTTATAGAAAATAATAGCTAAATAAATAAATGATTAAGTAACATTACATTTATATAAATAACTAGTTATTTTTTATACGAATCGGATCTCTTCTTGAGATATCCATCTAATCAACCATTTAAAAGTTATTTTGACCTTTTTACGATTTCACACATACTTAAATAAATATAAAAAGTGTTTAAAGATATATCCACGCAATTGAATTTAAAATACTATATATTTTTCCTAAATAGATTTTGATTCCTTAATTCTATTTTTATTGACAGTCTATCGAATGTATTTTAAAAACAGTAACTGTTATATTTTAAACCAATTTACATTCAAATAGCAGCAACAACACGAAAAAGTATGTTTAAGTGACAAAAAAAACACATGAGATAAAAATCAATTGCGTTACTGAAAAATGTAATTTGTTATAAAATCAGATTCCAAATAAATAATTAAGTGATAAATGTGAAAGTATGTATTGGTATCTAACAGTACATGTACTGGACGTCCATGGAAGATGTGTGTGTATATTTGTTTCATTATTTCACGTGAAAGAATTCAAATTTATCAATAAATCGAATCGAACACCGGCACAGTGTTATCGACACGATTCTTTAAAGGAAATATAAATCACAGAGACAGAATCTGAACTCATCACATTAATTCTTTCCATCGTCGCGAGTCGTGTACGTTACCCAATGTCCAGAAAAAGCAATATCCGTACACTTTTTTATACAGGATGGCCAGATTGAGATGTGATATAAGTCTGTTTAAATAATATTGACAGTGGCGTTAACTTTTAAATGATTATTTGTAAGAGTTCAGAAATTTTGACAATTTTATTTGATGAATAAATATAGATTAACCCTATACACTTGACCAGTGGATATTTATTATTATGATTTTTTTTCATTTTAAAACTCAACTATTTCGAGGATTATTTGTGTTCATTGTTCGAATTTTTTCATACTTTTTTGGGGGTGCAGATGATATTAAAGGAAGAAAAAAGTGTACAAAGTTAAACGTTTTTAGCCATAGATATTTATTATTTTCTGTGTCTCATAAACTATTTAAGTTAAATAATATTATGCATAAGTAGTTTTATGGTAAATAACAACCAAATCAAATAAACACCTTCTGCCATTGCTTCATCGTTGAGTTAATAACTGAAAATTCGACATTCGGGTTTGTTTTAGTTGCACTTGACTTATTCTTATCTCTATCACGGCATTAAACCGTTTATTTACTGAATTAATAAAGGGAAAAATGGAACAATGCGATTTTTATTATAAAAAAGAATAACATTTTTAAAAATAGAAAATAAAATTAAATAGATTTTTTTAAATGTAGTTTTAAGAATATTTTTTTTTATTTATGACAGAAATCCTGTTTGAATGTTCCAGAAATTGAATGATCAATCATTTCTGATTTAACATCAATTTTTGTTTAAATGATTTGAAAGTGTTGACAGTACACACGACTTAAATTCTATATGAAAAAAACTACCCTTGTTCATAAAAAAATACAGTACTACTGTGTGACAATACTATGATAATTTCAGTACATGCAAGGTTGTTATCGTTTAAATAAATAATTTAGATGTCAATTAAGAATGACCAATGTGAAAGTATCTCTATCTGAATATATATCGTCTTATTCTGCTCATACTGTATCACATACCTATACAGTAAATAGACATAGGTACGTGTGTGTGCACTGATAGTATCAATGTACATTTTTTTTCAACAACGTATCTCACACCGTCCTGGTGTATTCGGAACACGATTTTTTTCTGTTAACTATGACATCAGAAATAAATTAAAAAAATATCATGTAACCGTGAACGGAAATTCTATATGAAAAATGATATTGAAGTATGAATTATTACACAGATACATGTCTTTTTTGTAAACGAATACGGATGTTATTTTTTTAAATTATAAACATTTAGTAAATTACAGTTATATATATATATATATAAATTTATACAGTTATACTAGATTTCCTTGCTGATAAATCAAATACAGTGGATTAGAAAAAAACAGATGTGACAGACAGTAACGAAATGAATTCCAAATTGTGTTTCTTTGTGACAGTCGCGTGAAGACAATAAGAAGGATGTGTGTTTTAGAAACGAATCAATTCCTTTATATGTCGAAATGGAATAAGTGTAAGTGAAGACAGAGTGTAACCAAAATGTTATTAAAGAGAAAAAAATGGAAACACTGTAAGTATCTTTTAAGAGACATAAGTACTAATAGAAATCTATATTATATTTGCGACTTTGTGATTGTGTTCTTGTGAAATGTCTGTCTTTGATTACAACACAATAGTATAGTTCGAAATCAACCCTTTCATCAACCATGCCTTTTTTTGGGAGCAGTTGAGGATTAGACGATTTATATCAAGTTTCAGATTTTATTAGAAAATTTCTGTACCTGTAGATAATGTAGCTCTGAATTGGTTCATTTCTTTTTGCATATTTTTGATTAGAAAGGATTGCTGCAGATGTGGAGATAAAAAAGAAATAATCTGTAACAATATCCGTAGACTTATAACCGATTATACTTATAATACAATCGATTATAACACAGTTATCAGGAAAACTATACTCTAGTAATTGAAAAAAATCTATTTTAAGAATTAAAAATTTGTTTCCATTAATTATCGTTTAAAACTGATAAATTAGTGATTCATTTATGACACAACTGATTGTAATTTGATTAAACAAAATGTTTTGTGAAATAACAATTTATTCAGCCTAAATAATTTTATGAACACCAAAATTGATCACAAAACCGTTGACACTGCGGCTAAATTCAGTTTCACAAATGAATTCTTTTTTCACCCTACAAACCACACCAAAATTGTGCGGTTTGTGGGGTGAAAAAACAATTCATTTGTGAGTCAATTGATATTTTAGTAAATTACTTATATCATTATTAGATGTAATACAGTTGTTGGAAAATAGTTTTAAAATTAAATTAACATTTTAGAGGATTAACTGATTGATTATTTATATATTTGGCTATATTTTGGTAATAAAAAAACAGTAATTCATAAATTAATGAATTTATTACGATTTGTAAGTGTGAGTTTAACTGAGGAAACGCGTCATACTGCAACATGATAACACCAGACCCCATGTAGCAGAAACAACTCAAGAAAAAATAAAGCAGCTCGATTGGGGTGTTTTATCGCATCCGCCATATTCACCCGATATTGCGACGTCGGATTATCACTTGTTTAGAGATCTATGGAACATTCCCTCAGAAGTAAAAAGTTTTGAAATGTTAGTAATGTTCACGTTCACATTGAATTATATTCTTCAACACAACCAGTACACTTTTAGAAGAGATTAATTGAAAATTTACAGAATAGATGGCAAACGGTTATAGATAATGATTGTAAATATGTAACTGGTTAGAAAGTAATAAAAAATTTTGACTCATATGTGTGTTAGAATTGAAATAACTGATTATTTATGGATACTCTTAACATTTATACTCAATACGCGATCGAATCAAAAACAGCCACTCTGTTCAAAAATCAATAGTGACTAGTTTCATCCACTGTACCATCAATGTTGCCGAACTCTGTCCATCTCATCTGATACGTCCGATACGCAACTTTTCAATTAAGTAAAAATGCATGTTCACACAATTAGACACAGATCAAACAGCGGCCGCATAATGTTGTACCTCTATCTCGGCTCTGTACTGTAACGGCGTTTCTTTTTTCACGAGTGAACAGCAAGGTTCAAGAATCTGACCAGTTACAGACGACGCAAATGGATTTTATTGAGTCCCTTTTCGGTCATCGTATGTCTGTCCTTACGTATGTACGTTTGACACAGGGTCGTTGTCGAACTAGTGCTATATGCGTACTTAATTCACATTCAAACATACATGTATATATATATATATATATATATATATATATATATATATATATATGTGTGTGTGTGTGTGTGTGTGTATGCGGTGCGGTCATTTTGTGGCGTATGGACATGGGAAAGCTGTTCAATTAACAACGTCGTATTGCGTCCCATCTGGGGTCAAGTTCAACGCATACATCTTGCTTGATGTTCGGAAATATTTCTGGAATGATGTTACACATAAAAGAGTTGATACATGTATACACAAAGCGACACACACGCACACACACATGTATCTGTATACATATTATATATATATATATATATATATATATATATATATATATATATATATATATATATATGAAATGTTTTATGTAGATGACGCATGAAAGTGTATATATCTGTTGAATAAGTACTCGTTTTTATACTTAATATGTGATATAGGTATGACAAGGTAATATTTAAATATGAAACGAACACACAATCCTGTCTATAATAAAGTTGCAAGGAATGGCGTGAAAGGAGGATACGTATAAAAAGTGATTTCGAACGAACGAATGACACGAGTTATAACTGAACGTGTGTTATTTATTTACTTTTATGCATTAACTGAATCGATTTTCTTAGAAACACGGGGCAAGAGTGTCGAGACGTCTTATTTCTCGCTTTCGATAATGTTTATGTGCATTTTATGTCAATGAGTCGAGTATATGATAAACTCGGGTGATAAATCAATTTTCATGCATAGAAGTGGCATTTATAACTTTGTATACTGGTAGTTTTTTTCATATTCTATTTATATGACGATCAAATTATTATTGTTTTATCTTCCTTTCACAAATGATCTCATAAGAAAAATTCTAGTCGTTATTTATCATATTTGATTGTTGCTTAAGTGCATTTAGATGGTAAGGCATTCATTCTCAGAGTGATAAGATATAAACAAATTTGAATTTAGTAACAGTTGGAGAATTATTAGGTAAAAATAATTCCATACTTTTTTTTATAAAAAATGAATGTTTACGAAAAAATGGAATATATGTGAATCATCAAAATATCCCCTATTATTTTATATAACTTTATTCCAACTGTCGGGTAAATGATGAATCCCTTGTCCAGAAAAGATAGTGGGTTTGAGTCGATAAATAATAACTAATTTCAAGGAACTTGGAATAACTCAGTAAGGTGACTATAAAATTGTTCTTTTTTTAAAAAAAATATTGAAAATAATACTAGCAATACTGCATTGCAAATAAAAAAAATATAACATTTTTAATATTTATTATTTGAAAATATATTATTTAAGAGTTTTTGTTATAAATTAATAAACAATTGTAGAAAATGAATGTGTGTTTGTTTGGAATGAGAAAAATTCATTAAAAAAAATAAGTTTCAGAAAAATCTGCTGATATGTCTGTACGTTACTATTCTGAGAAAGATAGTCATAGAAATCTACATAATCAATATTCAAAATGGTCATTAATCAAAAATTGAAGATTTATGATCAAAGAAATTCTATGAGGAATGTGGGAGAGTAAATTTTCCATTATTTTCAAGTAGTAATAATTTATTGAATGGAAAACTAAAACTAGTTTAAAAAATTATAAAATCACCTTAAATAAAACACCTACTATATTTCATAAAAATTTCAACAATAAAAATAACAGTGAGTTTTTAATACACATTTCTTTAAATTCGTTGTATAAAACTAATAAAAATACTTTATAGGCTTTATTTATTTGTATGTCTTATATTAGAATGTAAATTTGTGATTTTATGTTTTATATTTATTCACTTTTAATAAAATCTTTATATATATATATATATATATATATATATATATATATAATTTGTAAGTTTTATTCTATGAATAAAGCAATAAATTATTCGGAGTTTATAGACCGAGTAGTTTGTTGGTTGTTCATAAAATAAATCATGAAGTAAGTCAAAAAGTTTAGTACTATACAGCTTTTTCTGGTATATAAATATACATTCTGCAGACATAAATGCAAATATATTTATATATATATATATATATATATATATATATAAATGCAAATTTAAAAATATACGAGATATTGTGTACGGACATAAATTCGTATTGGCACTAAATATGTGCTGGCATTTTTCAAATAAAAAGTATATCGTTTGAATAAAACAGCATTGATGTTTTTCAGTAGTAAAATTGTCGTCTCGTAAACCCTTTAAAGGGTACTTGGCAATATTTTAATTTCATATAGAGTTAACAGTATTTTTTTGCTATTATATCTTTAAAAATTTATGTGCGAAAGAAAATGTTTGATTAAATTTCTATTACTCTATGATGATTTATTCCCATGTAAATTTCTGTTAATACTTTTCAAGTAAAAAATTTTATTTAAATTCAATAAATGTAGAATATATCACAAACTAATGTAAGTTTAATTTTATGCAACATTTTCTATTATTTTAAATTAAAACTATTATTTTCTATTATTTTGAAACTAAGTGAAATATAACATACAATTTAAAAAAAATAATTTCGATTTTGATAATGATTGAAATTCGATTCCCAACGAAAACTGCTAAAAAGCAAAGAAGATTCACTTGACACGAATTTACAGATTTAACAATATTCATCCTGTAAGAGGAAAAAAAACACAAAAAAGTAACACCGAATCAATTCCATTGATTTTATTTGTCGAACGTACGGAAAGTATTCCCTGATACATTTAACTCGGTCCCGTTATGTGGCTTTCTTATTGGAAAAATATATACTTTCTTGTAAGCAAATTGAATTAAATTTAGAAGCAAACTACTTTCTTGTAAACAAATGAAATCCAATTTACGACTAAATTATACTCCGTTTCCGAAATAAAAGTTTCTCAAATAGAAATAAGGAGCGATCATGCGATTACGAATACACACATACATGCATACATACATTATATATATATATATATATATATATATATATACATGAAAATATATCAAACTAAAAATATTTTTTAATTACTTACAGTTTACTTTCTATCAGATTAACTTGATTATTATGACATCTGTTTATTACCTGAAATAAAATAAAAAAATATATATTAATTTACCACATATTTAAAATACTTTTGAACAAATAAAGAAAAATGCGACAATTAAACTACTCGACAGGAACTAAACTCATTGTTGTTTGTTTTGTATAAACATTTTTTTTTGTTTTCATGTGTAGCGCGTTTTATTTCACTGCGGTTGATTATTAATGGCTTGCGTTTAATTCCGATATTTTCATTCTGTTGTTGTTGATTGCATTCGGTTATGTGTGTTTAGATAGCAGCACGGATGTATAGTTTGAGTGTGATAAACTGGTTCATTTGATATTAGTTATAATTGGATGTAGTGAACTATTAAAGGCTTCGACGGTTTCAGTATTATATTCAATTGTAATTGGTTCAGTTCACTCATGAGTGATTTCGTTAACGAGTTTATTTTTACATTTATGTTCATCGGTATTTAATTCCACATTTTTTTAATAATAAATCTGTATTAAATTTCTAACAATTAAGTTTGACGATAATATATTTATGACGTGAAGGTAGCAATGGGTAGTAATAATTGATTGAATACCCATGTGAATTAATATACAAATATAAGAACACTAAAAAAAGTTTATATATTTTTTCTTTAGTAAATTTTTAACACTATAACTGAATTCACTTTCACAAATGAATACTTTTTTCAATCAAAAATGATTTTCCTAACTTTAAAACTCAAAGAATGTTAGTATCGCAAGAAATAACCAAAATGATAATTAATTATCGAGTATTTTTAATCAGAAAAAAATAGGGAAGTGGGTATTCATTTGGAAAAGTTAATTTAGTTACAGTGCGAAAAGCTGTAATGTGATTCCAGTTGAAATTTAATTTATTAATGAGAAAGAAGTGAAACATCTAATTAAATCTGGAGATTATATATTCAAAGTTTAAAAAAAATCAGTGAGTGATAATAGTTTTCAATCTAATTGAATGATTTATTAAAGAAACTGTTTTAGTCTTTCAAATAGATTTATATTGTATATTAAAGAAACCTTATTAATTATTGATTTATTTTATACAGTTTTCAATTCATTCTTAAAATGTATAAAAAAAGGGGAACATATTTTAAGGTTATGTGTAATTATATATATATATATATATATATATATATATATATATATATATATATATATATATATATATATGTATAGGGAGAGAGAGAGAGAGATAGAATATTTGTGTGTATGTATGTATACATCAACGTCCGTCAAAACTGTATTAAAACATGAATCCGAATGATGGATTATTATTAATAATACAGTGTTATCGAGCCCTACCGAAAAACACATATTAAAAAGTATACATTTTCGCGAGTAAGAGAATAATTTAAAATTAATTGTCAGATGTAGGTGGGAATATTAACGATATATCATCCGACTAAACACTGCAGATATGTTAAATTAATTTTCATTCTGGATAACACCATCCGGCATCGGCTATTTTTTATATTAATGGCTTGGGTTGGATCAACATGCGATGCCGCACGATGCACGCTCTTAGTCGGTCCGTGAGATAAACCGCACAGGAGGGCGCTGCCGCAACGGCCGCTGCCGCCGTCGATGATAGAATCGGTCGCGGTCGCAGGGGTGTGCCAGGCGCCGACCTATAGGGCCCATTAACAGTTTGATGAATACGTTTCACTAACAAACTTGTTACTGTCGGACATACCGTCTCTGTTACAAGCGGTATACGAACAGACAACGGTCGGATCGCATTGAAATGGAGATTTAATGTATTTTTCTCACGCGTAATTCTGTCTACTTCTGTAAAGAACGGATCAGTAGTATAGAATTAAAATGGATTTTTTTTGAAAAAAAAAGATCTGAGGAAATATTCTCTTTGTAATGGAGACCCAACAGCATGGAATGAATATGTCACTTTCTGGAACGATTCTCATTTGTATCTGTTTTCAGTAAGCCATTAAATCAAAGAGTATACGATAGGTTATAAATTTGCTTCGAAAGGAACTTCCGAAGAATGCACTAAATAAACTTAATAACAAAAATGTTTTATTCCTTAATCTCTCTTGGTCTCTCTACAGAAAAAGTTCAAAGCACTGGGGCTCGAAGATTGGATTTTGTCTAAGTGGTAGATCTTTTTTTGAGGTAATCGACTGTGAGATTTGGGACATAGTTCAGCTAATACAGATCCAGACTACTATGACAATGGACTGTGATCACTAGCTTGGTTCTATGATTCTTCAGAGTCAAGTATATATTTGAGCTCGATAATCATAATTTTAACATTTATTGTAATAAATTAATCATTTTATTAATATTCGAACTACTTGTTTTGTTTCCTCGGAGATAATTTAACATTAAAGTCGTAAATTTACATTGATGTTAATAGAACTTTGATCTCTTGTAATTACTTAACTAAATAGAATACTACCACTATTTATATTACATTTCTTATAGTTAAAATATCCTCTACAGCAAACACAGAATGTTTTTTACACTATTTATGAATTATTCTCTGTATAAAATAGTGATATTCTTTAATTTAAAATGAACATCTAAAATATAATGGTCTCTCTATAGATACACTCTATTGAGAATTACATCAAGTGCAACTGATGTTGTGAGAAACTTCAAGGTGTTCTGAAAAGGCTATCCAGAAAGAATTACTGCTATTTTTCTTTGTAGAAAGTTTTAATTTATATATATATATATATATATATATATTTATATATATATATATATATATATATATATATATATATATAGAAATAAACGAGTCAATAAATAAAATAATAAAAAGATGTGAAACATTTAATAAAGTTATTGACACAAAGAAACAAGTACCGAGCTTTATCAGCTATTTTGTTTTTAGTTTCAATTAATGTTTTAATTAATAGCAAAAATACATAAAATATGTATATAAACATCTTATGTTTGTTTTAAACAGACATACAAAGAGTTTTCATTTATTCAGATATAAAAATAATGGTTCATTTAATTTAGAATAAATCTGTTCGAATTTTTTTCAGACATTCGATTTTTATTCTTTTTAATTTATATATATATATATAAATTCATATGAATATATAAATTTGATTAAGTATAATAAACCAAACGAAGTATATGAAATATCGATATACTACGTCTTAGAGTATCACTTTTCTTCTACTTATTTGATTGGAATTTAATGAAGCACACAAATCCAATTATACCTTTTTAATATTTTCGTTTGATGCACTGATTCGATATTGATTTTCTTTCTCCATACTTTTACTTCAACTTATATATATATATATATATATATATACTCTTTAATAATTATTTACCCAAGCAAGTGACACGACTAATAGCTTGATATCGCGTTACAGGAATTAAGGTTGATTGCTGTGAGTGACACATATTACTCTTTTCTTATTACAGCTACACAAACACTCGGTTATCATATATATATATATATATATATATATATATATATATATATATGTAGGAGAAATAAATGTCTCAAATTATTATTTGTAATGAGAAAATGCGAGCTAATTACAGAATTACAGTCTATATTTTTGTATAATACGTTTTCTTTGATCTGTTTTTTCTTAATTTTTATGGATTTGTTATTAGGTTTGTATATGTTTTGTACTATTTGCTTTATTATTATTTTTGTAACGTTTTATCATTAAATTCATTAAAATTGTAATAAAAAATCAATATGTTTCAGAATGTACATAATTAAAGATTTGTATTTCGCGCTCGGTAGTAGTGTTTTTTTAATCGATTATCAATAAAATGTAAACAACTCTTTTGTTTTATTTGTTTACCCGTGTTGATTTTTGTGATTTGTATGGAAATATCTTGTCAATTTGTTCTATAATATAGTATAATTATAATTAAATCTATTTTGAACATTTATTTTTTAGAAACTATTAACAGCTGTTGCTTGAAATAAAAGAAAAGTGGTGGACGATCGAAGAATGAATAAGTTTTGAAAATAATTTTTTAAACTTCAAGAAAATCAAATTTTAGTCCAATGAAAAAAGGACGAAACAAACGAATATTAATTAAGTACAGATTTCAGTGAATATCAGTTTATTTATAATGATTTTTATGATTTTTGGAAACGATTTATATTATTTTATGGATAAGAATGAGTATAAAAAATAAATATTTTTTCTGTTCTATTTGTGAAATTTGTTATTTTAAAATATTCAGATATCTCTGTCTTTTATTTTTTTAAATACAAAAGACAGTTTTATTAATTTGTTTATCTCTCTATTTTTGTTTAAATAATATATAAGTAGTTTTTCAGATTTTCTCAACCAGTTATATTTATATTTGGTTAGATTCGTTTATTATTGAAACTGTTGTTAGAAGAAACTTGTAAGTAAATTTATCTTCTTAAAATAAAAAAAAAACTATAATGAAAAAATGATGAGATTATAATTTAAAGAAAGAACACTATTAAGGTTTTTTTATTAAATGTAGTTTGTAAAAAAACTATGAAAATTTTATATAGATAGAGTTCAACCAAGTATGAAACTGAAAAAAACCTGAGTTCAGCAAATAATAAACTATCCGTACTTTTTAAAGACAATGCTTACACAACTGGAACTTAAAATAAGATTTTATGTTCGAAACAAGCATAATAAGACGATCCATTGTTTCAAATTCACTGCCATTGTGTCAACTCTCTGTAACAGCATATGTAAATAAATTATTCATCGACGAATATGAAATGCAGTTATGATAGAACAAGAGATTCGATTATGTACATACTAGATGAAATTAAGTTCAACGAACTCGTTTATATGAACGAATGCACGTCTACAACGCTACAGCATTTATTAGACATTGAAACGATGGAGTGATTCAACCGTCATGTACAACAGAGCTGAATTAAATACCTGTAGCACTAAGACCGGTTCAGTTCCAGTGCTCGAGTACTGTCGACTGCGAGCCGTTCGCATATAAAATATCAGCTTCAAAGTACACGGAATTAATTTTGCATCGGGGTAGAGAATTAGCGACGTCATGTTCAAACGTACGGGGGTCGGAGCATGACGACGTTTAAAATCTGACGGCGTGTCGACGTGGCGTCTCGCCGCGGCCGCCGATGCCGGGGAACGGCGTCGGCGGCGATGCCGACGTACATGAACGTCCGCTTTGTTTACACACTTGGAGCTTTTGTACGTTTCGCGCACGTTCAACAAACGCGCCGATGGAACTGGCTGTTCATAGCTGATATAACAAGTTGTATGTGTGCGGGTGGGTGCTTTTTTTGTTGCTTTCGCACTGCACGTAATTTATGTATGTATTTTTGTATTTGCGCGCGAGATGAATGTATGATTTTGTTTTAAACGTGCACGGTGATGTTTTACAACTTGCCAGTTTTTAATTTATAACCGACGGACCGTTTTTTTTTTGTCGGTCGAACATGATACCGACTAATTTGTCGCATTCTACGGATGTTTCAATTACAATAAAACACTGGTCAGTTTTTACTCGATCAAAAAAAAAAAAATATGGCGCCATAAAACTTCAATCTCTTAATTTCTACATTTAATAGTAACTGTTATGTTTTTGAATGCAGATCGTTTAATTTTATATAAACTTCAATGATTCTAAGAGTATGTAGGATAATTATTTACATAAAAATACTCATTCAATTAATCATCATCACTGTAAACATAGAAGATAGCTAAAAATTCAAGATACTTTTTATAAAGTACGTTTTTTATCCATGAAAACAACAGAATAACATTTGATAGCAAAAAGAAATAATTTTTTTTTAAAAAAAACAAATTTTACAGCAGATTTTTTTTAAATTTTAGACTTGGAAGCCCCGTGAGATGAATGGTAAATCATTGATTCTTTATTAGGTGTACAAATTAATTACGTGTCTTTTTTATAGAAAATGAATGATTACAGAAAAATGGAATACATTTAAATCCTCAAAATATCCACTCATTATTTTGTGTAGCTTTGCTCAACCAGCTAGATAACTGACGAATCTCGAAAAAAAGAACGGCGGCTTTAAGTTGATGAAGTCGTAATTCATTTTCTGACCTCTTCCACTATTCTAGCACTTTTTGTATGGTTTATGCGTCACAACACCTTCCCAAACCTGAACAAGTCATTCCTGTGGCTTCAGAAGTATCCTTTTAACTGGAATGCGAAAAGTATGCAATACCTGATATGGCATTTTTCGGACGTCGTCGTGTTCACTACTGTTTTGTGAGGTTATGGCAACTGCTTGATCAAGATATGTAGTGTTTTTAAAATTGGCACTTCAAAAACGACGAGCAAATATTTTAATTTAAAACAAAGTTATGCTCGATTCAATTTAAAGGCACCGACTTAATTTTCATACCTAATATTTATTGATAAATTATTTAAAATTGACTGGTATTTGTGATATTAATCTATTTCTGAAGTTTATAAGAATTTATTGAAATCAGTTGCATTTTTTATAAAACATTTACACAAGTATTTTTTCCATAGATTTTCATGAGAATGTATAGTGTTATAAAGCACAGACTTACTTTTTACACTTAATAATATCGATTTTTGTTTATCAGACTTGAAAGTCCCGACAGTACATAAACGGTTGAATAAGATTATTGTAATTAGACTGTAAATGCATCGAACTTCATAATCAGTGTTGGATAATACCGAGAATTTGAATTCAAACATCTAAAACATATCTAAATTGTTTTAATAGCTTGTCAATTAATCAATTCATAATAACTCTTATTAAGAACACATTCCGGTTAACAAACTAAACACCCGACGGACATATTCCTCTTCTGAACGTTTTAAATGCACGTCTAAAGATCTGTTTAGAGCGCATTAAAATACTTCTTATCGTCCGACAAGTGAATATTTATACGTGCCGGACAATTGATAAAGCGACGTGACACACAAATAAGTCGAATATTTCTAATAAACAGTACAATAAAAATACAATCACAGCGTGTTATAAACATCCATTAAATACATTCCACATGTCGTCCCCGTGCACAGCAACTAATAGCACGTACACAGAAGTCGTGTACAAGAATTCCAAATGTTGAAATTTACGATCGCCATAAAGTGTACTCTATTCACGAGGTGTCATAATGTGTAGAGAGATAAGGTCCTCACAGTTACTATTCATAAAAACGTTCGAGTGTTTAACCCCGACGAGAAGAATGCGCGGCCGTTTGGGTCGGTGTAGCCGGAGCGGTGGTTCGGCTCGTCCACGGATATTCCACTAATGACTAAAGGGCGTAGCTCGTATTTCTAAATAATCAATTACGGCAATGAATATGCATCCGCGCTTGATTTTCGATCCATGAATGTATTGTGTGTGTGTGTGTGTGTGCGTGCTTCTTCGGTATATCTTAACATCAGACAGACGCTTGATACTCGGACAGATAGAATACATGTGAGCGCTTATGAGTGTAGATAATTCGGACATAGCTAATGTATCAGTCGAGGATATAACTTTTAATTGAACACCGGCTGATTAATAGTTATGTCTATTTATATGTCTTAATTATCTACATATAGTCTCATATTTAAATTTCTTTTCTGTTTCTGACAATGTACGCTCTATCATTATTTTCTAATTATTTATTTTTATATCATTTTCTACGAGTGTGTTTGCTTAATAATTAATATCTCAGGTTCAGAAGAATTCCTTAGATTTATCTAATAGAAAATGAGTTCAATGATACTGGAATAGTTCATAATACATTTCAATAAATCCTGTAATTTAAAAATGATTTATTGAACAGCAGAGATGTTGATTAATTCACAACAGAGTTTTGATACTGTGGCTGAATTCAGTTTCATAAATGAAACATTTTTTCATCTCACATAGTACAAATTAAACGCCTAGTAAAAAATTTACAATGAATCATTTGTGATTGTTGCTTGTGCGCATTTATTAGGTTTACAAATTAATTCGGTCCCTTTTTTTTATAGAAAATGAATGTTTACGGAAAAATAGAATATATTTCAATACTCAAAATATCCACTCATTATTTTGTATGCGTTTGCTCCATGTCGGGTAACTGACAGATCCCTTCTCGAAAAACAGATGGAAAGTCTATGAAGTTTTAATGCATTTCTATACCTCATTCACTATTTTATCATTTTTTGTATGTCATCAAATCTGAACAAGTCATTCCCGCGGCTTCAGAAACATTATTTTTAACTGGGATGCGAAAAGTATCCAATGCCTAATATGATGTTTTTCGCGAGCCATTGTGTTCACTACTATTTTGTGAAGTTATGTTAATCGATTGGTCAAAATTTATAGTGTTTTTAAATGTTAAGGTTGATACTTCATAATTCTAAAACCATAAGAAAATATTTTAATTTAAAACAGGGTTATGATTGATTCAATTTAGAGGAAACAAATTAATTAACCTTATTCTTCGAAATGACATCCTTAGTTCTCAATTTCGATTAAAAGTAAAATAACCTTTATTCCTACTACCACTGTACCAATCTCTTCTATCATTTTTTCACTTCTTTTTATTATCAAAAATTAAAATGATTCAAAAAACGAAACGATTTTAGAGAATAGAGGCAATCAAGATCAACACGAAAAACTCTAGCTGTTTATTTTATTTTTAAAAAGAACAATGACGAATATCACGAAAAAGAGTTGAAATGGCTCTAATTTGAATCAATAAGATGATTAGTTTGAAGAGGAATTTATTTAATAAAAATATATATTTAAATTTGATGTTCTATTTCAGCATTACGGGAGCTTTTTGAACAGATTTGATGTATTTAAATTTGATCTGCATGGTACACCATTTGAAGTTCGAATAATGTTTGTACAGATATATATATATATATATATATATATATATATATATATATATATATATGTATCTATATGTAAATTCTTAATTCGGAAGGGACGAAAGGGCCGATACGAATTTAAAACTATCCACTCGAGTTAATATAAATCAGGGTGTGTAGCCACACAAAACGACACAATGTAAATACAGAACTATCCACATATTGTCATATTTAATCTCGGCGATTCGTTCATAAATTGGTTTCGGACGGTGTTCCGTGTGCGAAGGTGGTCGATCCGCGTCCCGAGCAACCGAAAACAGAATTTAACATAGATATCGAGCAAATCCCACAATTTAATACGGTGTCGTCTCCGCCGTAACCCCCGTCGACTTATCTCGACCGGAACTGGATTCTGTGTATTCGACGGCGAGATAACGTATTAAAATAATGTTAATGTACAAGTTAATGTGACTGTGAAACATAAACTCGCCCGTAACGAGTTCCGCGCATAATGGTGAAGTTTGTGTAAAATTAATGACTGCAGGATGTCACGCACGCTAATCGAGTTTGTTATTAAAAGCTTGACACAATCACACACACGGACACAGAGAAACGGAAGTGGCGTTGGCCGGATTGATTTGCAGATGATGTCGCAACGACATGAAAAAAACTGTGTATATGCTGCCGGTTGATTATCGGGTCCGGGTGTATTGTTCGAAATTAGTCTTGTCGGTTCATTAAAAAAATCAACTCGTTTGATTCACTGACCAGTTGATTTAAAGTGACTAGCACAGATTTATTCTGCTATAACAGGAACGCTATATGTAGATTTATGACCATTCGATTATTCGATTCAGACATATTTACAAACTGATTGTTTTTTTATACCATAAACTGCAAATGTTTCTTCTGATCAAAAATATTCAATAAATAAATTTTAGTATATTTTATATAATCATATAATTTGAAAATGTTCATTAAATTATTAATTGATCATCGTTTTCATAGTACCAAGATGCGGAACTTTTTTCAGGTTTCTTGGCGTGAGAGAATATTTTAATTGTTGCTTATGCGGATTTCGATCGTGATTCGACAGTTCACAGAGATTTTCACAGTACTAAAAAGTAGAACACTTTTTTTGTATTTCCTGGGACGAGCCGATGATTCACTTGTGAAAGTTTATGTATCGTTTATACCAAGACAATTCCAATGTTTTTTAAAAAATATATAATATATTCAGTTGTTCGGAAAGTCATTTCAGAAGTCGTTTTTCGTAACGAATAACATGTGGAATTTATTCAGTTGAGTATTAGGCATGAGAAGTCTTCTTGAATGGCAATGTATTTTATAAAAACCGAAATAGATAAAATATCATGAATTCCTGTCCTACATGGCGTTGTCATAATAATTTAATGTAATAATTGTTTAGGTCTACAAGTGAACTCCATGTCTTTTTTTTTAAGAAGATAAATGTCTATATAAAATAATTAGTGGATATTTTGAGGATAGAAATGTTCCATTTTTTCATAAATAAATATTCATTTTCTATCAAAAAAATGCATCGAATTAATTTGTACACTTAATAATTTTGTGGTATGTACTGTCAAGTCATTTATGAAACTGTGAGAATTCTTCAAAGGATTCAACTATTCTAATCAACTTTAATCATAGAAAAATGTGTTGTACATTTGATATTATAAATCTATAACACTAGACAGTTGGTTATTGGGGTTTCATGGCGCTTCGACAGCTAACGTCATTAGCGCCCGATAAAACACTGGACACTTTGTATAGTTCTAAGTTTTTGAAGAAGTTTAATAGTCTCAGAAATGAATTAATTTTGTTGACTGAGACACCTTACTGTAAAATTTAATTGAGAATGGGAGTAACAGTACCGACTTAGTGTGGCACTAAGGATTGAGAACTTGACTCATTTTAAATTAATGAAAAGAAGTCTATATTTTGTGATTTCACGTTTATTTCGACAGTGAATACAAGTCTTATAACTTAAAACTAATGTTGTGGTACAGTTTTGCTGACTGACTTGTAACTTCATGACACATCTATCGAATAGCGTGGCTGGTTTATAGATGATTTCGGGAGGTAGGGTAATTGTAACTTCAGCTAATATACAGTTTAATACTAACGGCCCAAAGCCATTACTTTACAAATAGAATAAAATAAGATGTCTTTGGATTTGATACTGAATAGTAGATGTAACTTAATGATCTTTTTGAACGAAGGTAACGTTTTTCCATAGTTTTGAATAAATTAATTTTGAAAACTGGAATTATCATATTAATAATTTGATTTTAAACTATACTAGTGAATAAATATAGCCTTCAACAATTGTTTATTTAATAACTGATTATTGTCTCGATACAGATCTGACACTGTGACTAATTTCACTATTACTAATGACTTTTCTCTCACTCTACGAAAATCGTCATGGTCAAAAATGTATAATGAATGTTTATTGTTAAATTTTTATCATTTACTGATACACATTTCGACGACAAACGATGAATAATCATGTATCGGACACAGTTGATAAGGAAAATGTGTGGCTTGTGAGACGGATTAAAAATCTATATACGATTTTCAGTTCTGCGACAAATCGTGTACTTTTCATACAGAGCTCGAAGTCAGCACCGACAGATGTTGTGAGTGAGCAGAAATTCTACATGCTATCAATTATTAAACATGACACGACTTCTCGAACGACCTGATACATTATAAATATTCTTTTTTTTGAAAAAATATTGAAATTGTCTGTCGGTGAACGACACGCGCACTCGGTACCATTTTCTGTTATTTCAGTTAGATTTTTTTCCGTTGACACGATCACGAAATTCTATCAGTCTAAATTTATGTAAATAATGTGACAGACGTGTATATAATGTAACTTATCTACATATATGTACAGACATCGATATTTTTTTCCCAATGACAGTAATCAAATATTGTGATGTTTCGTGAGTACACAACAAAAACTACCCACCTTTTTATCATTCGTTCATACATATATATATATATATATATATATATATATATATATATATATATATATATATATGCGAGTATATATACATAGAGATATATTTTATTGATATTATTTTGAAAACGATATTTCATATTGAAATTCCTTTATCGTGCTGTCCTTTTTATTTTATTACATTAAAGTTTCATTCCATCCAAAAAAATATTTTGCTAGCAAAAATCAGTTCGGAAACAAAAACAGATAACAATGTAAATAAATCTGTTCGCACACACACACATACACACATAACTCATATCGAGAAAGAATGGCGTCCGCACCGACGATACATTTTTCACCGCACTTAGTTACCGTAATTTTGATCCGTTTCCGGTTTATTCTCGCCGTGTTCTCGTTTAATGTCTTACATGTGACCTCTGATCGCAATTTCCTCTTTTTTTCCTACAGATTCTTATCGAATCGTGCGAGTCTCGTCTCTACTCGCACGCACACACACACACCGTATCCAATTTCGTTTTCAACATTTAATTTAATCACCGACAGGATTTCGGTTTATATTTATTCAGAATCTGTGTCGGATTTTTCCCTGGTTCTGTGTTCTCTGTGTACGATTCTCATTCTGATAATGGCGAACGTTTGTTATGGAGTTTGTGGACGATGCTGTTTTTCTAAAACGTTTACGTTTCGCTTAGTTAAACGATTTCAGGACGATAAAATATAAAAAAAAATTGAGACAATTGTTATTTGTTCTTGGATGTAAATAGTAAAAGGATATGAGAAAAAATCGAAAAATTTTAAAATACAAAAAATAATTAACATATATCAAGAGTATACGCTGTCTCATTCAAATCAATCTCTTGCAGGTATTCCAGCGTTCTCGTGTCATTTATTCTTTTATTTTCATTTCTATCTGTTCAGTCTGTTTATTGTGTGAAATTCTATGCGGACGTTCATTCTTCTTAACTTACTTGTTCGTTTATTTACGAATACAATTATTTTCATTTATAAATTTTAAACATAAGTTTCATTTGATTTCATTTTAATACAGTGTATATGTATATATATATATATATATATATATATATATATATATATATATATATATTCATGCAAAAAATAAATAAATAAAAAACGTGCCTTTCATAGCACTCTATATCAACGATAATATTAACTGTATCCGAGAATATGATCAAGTTTTCAAGGAAGCTTTGAACAATTGAATCTTAAAACGGTTGCCTTCAACTGTTATTTTTTTTAAGAAAAATATATGTAACTATGATTATTTCAACAAGTCTTGTTAAAATAATTGAACAAACCGTTTCCGTACACAATTTGATAATTATTTTTTATTGTTCTGCGGAGTGACAAATGTCAATGATTGTTTCTAAAAAAAAAAACAGCATGATAAAGCAATATGCAATAAAAATAAAAGACCGGGTGATGACTTTATCAATTAGTCGTCTGCTGCAATTTAATTCGAACCATAAACCGAAAACGTCTCCATGCATAAACTCATCTACAGCTGCAAAGAACATTCGGACACTGTCAGAACCGCAGTATTAAAAAAAAAGTGTTCAATCCAACATCTTTAGTGTTTCAATCCGCATCGCGCATAACGCACACATGTCATCCGCCCTACAAGAAGAGATAATTCCACAAATAATGTTTAATGTTCGTTTTTTATTACGTACATACATCGTTTATCACTTCCATAACAATTTATCTTAATACTGGACCGTAATTGAAAATAAGTGTAATGCTAGCTCGGCTAGAAATATTTTTTTCACGTTCCTTTGTCTTTTGCCAACAGCAGCTGTCATTGTGTGCTGTGACGATTGTACGAGTTTCTTGACTGCCCTGGTATTTGTGCAATGTGGCCCGATTAAAATGAACGCACGGTTTTTTTCCTAGTCCTGTTTGATTTGTTCTAATGCTGCTGTTTTTTAATCGGGCCGTGTCATTTTTTTCAATAGGCACGACGATGTTTATTGGTTCGATGACTCGAATCCATTCATACACCATATGCAGCTTGTTATGTTACCTAATTTCGGTGCAGAAAAAATGTGTACGCTCGCATTTAACACAATTGTGGTAATAAATATCAACTTCTGTGACACTTGACAGTTTTGCTAATATGTATTAGATTATATTCTGCAGATGTTTTATGAATGACCCACATATAGAGAGCATGCATGTCGAACTCATCGCTATGTGAGAGCCACATCGGGTGGGAAACATTTAAGAAAGAGTCGAAAATATGTGAAATAACTTGTCAATTCTGTTTATATTTTATTTGAAATTACATGGTAGAATTAGAATGTTATTTGTACAGACATTCCGATCAGAAATGTTCAATAAATGATTATTGATCATGTCTGTTTTTTACTTATGCGCATTTCGATAGTAATGTAATAATCTTCAGAGATCACTAAGGTGCAGTAAAATCTTGAAAGTGCAGAAAAAAAGAAAAATATTTTTCTCTATCTCGGATGTCTAAGAATGATGGAATCGTACTCGAGATAGTATAAGAAACAATCACAAATCATTAATAATGATTTATTGAACATTCTTAAGCAGAAAAAAGTTTTTTGATTCGTAGGGTAAAAAAATTATTCGTTTGTGAAAGCATTGTAAAAAATCAAGATTGTTAAATAAAAACATTCTAAGGTACTTGAGATTTGTTTCAGCCTCAGCTGTCTGAGGAAAACAAACAAACATTTGGTCGGTTCCGAGCAAAGTATTTGAATTGTGTGATGACGGAATAGTTAATTTGTGAAAATTAATTTATGATAAAAATAGATTAATCCAAAAATGAATTATCCTCTCATTACACAAACCATGATTTTTTTGAATAAAAATGTTCAATGTTCAAATGTTCAACAATACCTCAGTGCTCTATAAAAACAGAAAAATATTTTGTGCACTCTGAAGAAAACATTTAGTTTATGGGTCCAGTAAATAATTCATCAATGAAAATCAATTCAGTCACGGTGCCAGAACTGTCCTCAACTCTTACTGATTTGAAGATTTTTTAAAATGTAATGCTTGATTTTTAATTTATCTGACACCTATTTTCTAAATATATTTCTGAATAGTCATAGAATACTTTTGCACAACAAATCTCTTTCAATTCACACATAAACAATATAATAAGAAGAACAACAACAAAGCTATACATTTTTTTAGATACTTGAAGGGTGCTATTTTATGGTAAATTGTACCCTGGATGTTTAGACAGTTCCGTGGGGCTTAGAGTACCGAAAACCTGTACTTTTCATGATGCTGTTTATTTTTTTGAGATTTAAAGCAAATGCTTATCATAATTACTTTTTATCAGAGAAAAATACAAAATTATACACAGAAGAATGCATATTTGCAGGAATGACTTGTCAGTGCAATATGTTATCTAACAATAACACTTTAACATACTTCTGAATTAAAAATAATAAAAAAATATCTTTTCAGTAGTTGTTCCGAACAATGTTTAATAATCAATTTAATAATATTTTTTTTTTGAAAAAAAGGAAATTAAAAAGACATGAGACTGTAATCATACAAAAAAAAATTATTACATATAAATATAGTAGACTTAACAGTACAGCACACTTGTTCGCGACGAATGAGTGAATATGAAAAAAAAAGTATCAAAATTTAATCCATTCATTAACTCTCTCTCATTTTTTTAAGCGGTGCTATCAGTCAGATATACTTAACCGAGTGGAGAGAGAAATTAATATTCGAACAGGCACGAAAAAGCATCAACGTCTCCACCAAACAAAATAAAAAGATCAGAAAACTGAAACTGCTGCTCTTGTACTTTCGCGAATGTCACTCGAGGCGGTGTGAGTTTGAACGTTGTTAAAACTCTTCTGTGACCTATTAAATTCTATCATCGTGTAATTTAACTTTAATACGTTTTCCGATGAGACGGAACCGAGCGCTCGGCCCTTGCAATGAAAAATGCACGGGAGCGTTTAAGATGTCGTATGTGTGTCGCGTCTGGTCCACACGAGAACAAGACTCGATGAGTCAGTGAGGTCGCACACATTAGGAAGTCAAACGTTTGCGACCGCGTCACAGTTACCACAGCAGTTTGACATTGTTGAAAGTTTTATGTGACTAATGAGATAACTGTCTTGTTAGATGTGTGTGACACAACTAATAGTTACAAATGAAATGCGGTTTTTTGCAGTATCATCGTTAAAATTAGAAATTTTAACATTATTATAAATGGACGTTCGTGCGGTCTTTGACTTGTCTTATTCAACATTTTCATAAATAGAAGGATATACTTTTATTTTTTTTTCGAAAAAGAACAGAAATGAATTTCGATTTAAAATAGGAAATTAATTTCTTTGAAGACCTTACATATTGAACCCAATGGCGGAATTGTTTTTAAACTATACAGTTTTTTTTTTTAAAAATAAAATTCACATAAAACACACTTCCTTATTCTTATCAGAAAAAAAATGAAAAAGGACAATCTAATTTCGAATAAATAAAAATAAATTATTGACCATTTTTCGCCAGGAAAAACAATTCCCAGTTTGTGGAGGAATGAAAAATTCATTTATAAAATGATAGAGTAAGTATAGTATTCTAGTTTCCCAAATTAAAATTCATTAAGTAATGACAGACATGCGTATAAAGACTGTACGTTTCCTCTGCATCGTTTTTTTCAGATAAACGTATCGGTTTTTCCTAGTCACGTTACAATTTATGTTCTTTGATCGGTACCTAAGACTGGGACTAGAAAACCTCGACTCGACTGAAGGTGAAAATAAATGTAAATCATGAATAACGTGCATCCATAAACATTTCAACGGTATAAAAACCCGTATTCACGGGATTAACTCGCGTAAATACGGGGTATATATATATATATATATATATATATATATATATATATAAATATGTGTGTGTGTTTTTTTTTCTTCGTCGCGCATAGTTCACTGCTCTCATTCACGCGCGAGTCAGATAAAAAGTCTTTTGGCTGAATGATGTGCAAAGTAGCGAGACAGACTCCGAATCTTTACATCAGCGTCGAAGTTATTGTGCAGCGTCAGTATTTTCAAGCCGGTCGAACTAACTTTGCGGGAAGATGAAAAGCATCGCTGGAACAGTATCAGATTATTTCAACGTTTTTTTTTTCGCTTGCTCGCAGTGCTATCAATAGTTCGACAAGTTTTTTTTTTGCGTTTGATAAGTACACGATTTATATTCAGTGTACAGTTTGATGAATGTCGTCGAGGTTTTCTTTTTTTTTTCGTTATTTCTGTCTCTGTCTCGCACTCGATACGCTCTCTATACATCTCCCACGGTGCGTCCGCGTTACGGTATTCGAAAACTTTGACGAGTTGCTTTTTTCTTTAAATGATCGATTTGTTTTTAACTTCCGAATATTATATTATTATATACATATATATATATATATATATATATATACATATATATTCCTGAATATAAATATGACAGGCAGGAGAGCAGAATTCGTTTCGAATTTAATCATAATTGTCAAAGGATCATTTTTTTCTTTTAAAAAGTTTGATTACATTTTTATTTCGTGGATTTATACGAATCCTTATGTATATATTTATATATATATATATATATATATATATATATATATATATATATATATATATATACACGTAGGTCGTTTGATAAGTTTGGTAAATTTCTATGATATGGTTCCATCATTCATTCGGTAATGACACAACTATCGAGTGTCACTTTTCAAATTAGCATTGGCGAAATTTCAGCCAGAAGCGACGCGTTGTTCATGTTCTACAGATGTTTGAAGCGGGCATTGTAGCAGTTGTCGCAGAAATGGAAAAAAACGAGCAGGCTTTTTTGGTCGATTCGTCGCCGTGGATGTAACATGGATCCACCATTCCACACCTGAGTCGAAGTAGCAGTCAAAGTAGTGGACAACGGCTGGTGAAAGTATGCCGAAGAAGGCGAAGACCGTTTTTTAAGCTGGGAAGATGACGGTTAATGTTTTTTGAGATTCCTAAGGAATCATCCTGATCGACTATTTAACGAAGGGAAAAACGGTAACAAGAGCCTATTATACAACATTATTGGACTATTTAAAAGAAGAGCTGGAACAAAAACGGCCAAGATTGGCGCATAAGAAAGTGCTCTTTCATCAAGATAAAGTGCCTTCCCATAAATCGACCGTCGCAATGGCAAAATTGCACGAATTAGGCTTCGAACTGATTCCTCGTACATCCTGTTCTCTGTACTTGGCCCAGTGCGACTTCTTCCTCTTCACAAACATGAAAATTTGGCACGGTGGGAAGAAATTCTCGTCGAACGGACATGTCATCGCCGTCGTCAATGCGTGTTTTGCAGACTCGCTGGACCAAGTCTATAGCCCTGGGTGTTGAGATATAAAATCGATTTTTTTTAAAAAAAAAACGGTATTTAACTTGCTTTTTTACCATACTTATCAAACGACCCTTATATATATATATATATATATATATATATATGAGAGAGGAAGGCATAAAGTAAGGTATTTTATTTTTTAATTTTGTATATGAACAAGAAAGGGAGTTAAAAACAGAAAATATAAGAGGGTAAAACAGGAAAGCCTTACAAAAGCAAGAGGAGACAAACTTTTTTTGAAAAAAACAATGGAACACAGGACAATAATTGAAAAAATCAATCTAGAATCAAACTTGAAAATTATTTGTGAAAAAGAATGATATGTGAGAAATAAGTGACTTTTTATTTTTATTTTCTAATCAATTACATTTTCGCTATCATTATCCACGACCTTGTCTATCTATTCTGTAAATTTTCTATTCCTCTCTTATGAAGATGTGATGCCGGCCGTGATGAAAAATACGATTCGAAGTGAACTGGAACATAACTGATGTTTCGAACTTTTTTTATTTTTGCGGGAATGCTCCACAGATCTAAACAAATGATAATCAGATTGAGGAACTTTGCGCGATTGTAACCGTTTTGAAATTATTTTTGTGAAAGATCTCATATATTGTAGGTTGGAAACTAATTGGCCGGCTGTTTTTCAAATCCTCTTTATCTCTGTTCTTGTGTAAACGAATTACAGTGACTTCCTGCTATTTATCTGGGATAGTTTTTTTTCTATACACGATATGAATATGTCAGCAAGAACTTTTTCAGTTTTTCTCCTATCAACTTAAATATTTCTGCTATTCATCCATCATTTCCTGTTACTCTTCCATTTTTTCATTTTCTTTATTGTATATGAGACTTCTTCGGCCAGTACTGGTGAGACACATTGGTTTGTAAGTTTTATATTTTTGTTTTCAGCATTATATGCAAATTTGTACACCTTAGTGTAGATTTCTTCTACCCTCTTGTTAATTGATGTTTTGTTAAATATTCTATTGCCATCCTCTAATTTCAGAGCAATTATATGCTTTTCATATATATATATATATATATTAATAAAAAGATACGATATGAAATAACATTGAAAATATTTGGGAACAGTGGTGAAATCTCTGTTAGTATTCCGAGCACAAATATGGAAACTGGATGACTGGATGGGGTAATAAACGAATTAGAGACAATATCAAATAAATTTAACAGAAAAAAGGGGACAATCTAATCGACTTCAATAGTAGTAAACCTTATTGAAATCAGAAAAAAACAAACTTTATGCTAGTACTGCATTCTCTTTTCATTCCTTCGATCACAAACATTTTTCTAACCAAAAATGTCCATTCAATTATCACTGATCGTTTTTGATTACTGCTTCCACGCATTTCGTCATCATCGAAACGCCAAGGCACATAAACCGTCATCTGAATACGCGTAAGCGACAATTAAAAACGATCAAAATTGATTTATTTGCAGATTTTTGATCGGAAGACGTTAAGTGGTTTGCGAATCGAAAAAAAGAATTAATCTGTGAACTTGAAATCGTTATAATTTTTATCAGAATATTCCTTAATCGATCGATCGTTTGCGGTCGCTGATCAAATACAGCACAGTTGTTCAATTTCTCTCTGCTCGAGAATTTCGGCACGGGTCTCCAGAAAATGTATACACGATTCCAATGTTTCTCATTTTCCGTATAATTTCCCATGCGAGTACGGAGAAACGAGACCGCGTTATCGTCGATCCACGGCGCGACATTGTAGATATTATTAGCCGATGCCGATGATAAAACATATACAAGCGATCGATCGTCGCCGTCGTCATCGACAAATCCCCACGTCTGCTGTCCGTGACGTCACGGTCGTGTCATGACAATCTGGCGGCTGTGTCATCATCAAACAACGAACATATAACGCGACGTCATTATAACATGCCGTCGTGTATATGCATATCGATAACGGGCATTATTGATGGATATCGTCGTGTGTGTATATGTATATGTTTAGTGAGTTACAAATCGTGTAAACGTGGGCGCCACGCACGCGGGGGTTAATGCACTACATTATCATCGTGTCGATGTGTGCGATGATGAGCGCGTACATTACAGGAGAATAAATTACATCGGGCATATTTGACATGGTTTAAAGACATCTGCGCCCGTTTGGTAAACATGTGTACTTTTGTTACAGATACGATGGACGGACGGGCGTGTGTGTGTGTGCGTGCGTTTTTATGACGGATGAAGTGTCTCCGATTAAGAGGAAAAAAAAACGACGACACCGAAATGCTTTCATAAAAAGTACACTTTTTCGTAACTGTAAAAGTAATTAGTGATGTGATGGGACATTCGTCTCATTATGTGAAACTAATCATCGATTTTCTGCTCGATCAATCATTACGTCCAAATATTTACGGTCATTCGGTCCGATGCTTTACACCAGAATTAAATTTACACGTGGAAAATTTCTAGAACCATTTCCCGAATATCGTTTATGTCTAGTGTGCAGCTATTAATAAATTTACAGGTGTTTTTCGTCGAAACTGATGTTTTCTATTCTATTTGAACGTTTCAATTCGATGAGGAATACTTTAATCGTCTCACAAAGGGTTTAGACACTGTAGGCAAATTTACTTTAATAGATCGATTTTTCAGCAACCTGACAAATCACAACAATGATTCGTTTATTACCCCATCCAGTCATCCAGTTCCCATATTTATGCTCGGAATACTAGTAGAGATTTCACAACTGTTCAAAAATATTTGCAATGTTATTTCATATCGTATCTTTTTATTAATACACACACATATATATATATATATATATATATATATATATATATATATATATATATATATATATATATATATGATAAAGGAGAATTTGGCTAAACTTCTATTGAGGAAGTGATTGTAAAAAAAAAACAATACATTTTCAAAAAAAGAATTTATGCAGTAGAGTCGCAATATAGTGAACCCCCTTACATACAGTGAACTACTCAGTAGATTGAACTCACATAACTTTACATTAGATATCTTATATCACATAAATCAGTACAACTGGGAGTAAATATAAAAACACAATTTCTCCAAAAATGTGAGTAAACAAAAAAGTTAATCCATTTATGTTATGTTTTGTAAAATTTAAATTATTTCAATAAACTTTTAAAAACAATCATATGCTTTATATATATATATATATATATATATATATATATATATATATATATATATATATATATATATATATATATATATATATATATATAGTACTTTTAAATATTAAGGTCGGCATTTCAAAGTCCTAAAACGAGGAGAAAATATTTTATTTTAAAACAGAGATATAATTGATTCAGTTTAAGGGTACAGAATTCATTTCTAAACCTTATATATTATATATATATATATATATATATATATATATATATATATATATATGTATGTATGTATATATGAATGTATATATGAATGTGTGTGTGTAAATATTTCAATTATTATACGGATTATTTGCTAAACGATTATAAAATCACTGTTGCATAACAAGTGCATTAATCGTAAACGTGTCTGTTCTTGTAAATAAATATCATTGCATTATACCACACATGCATGGGAGTTGTGCAACAAAAACGAACCGTACGTACACGAACGTACACACACACACACGGTTTTTTCAGTATTCATAATTATTACGACTCTGAAAGCGTGTAAAGCCACTGACGCTCGAAGAATCGCACAAAGCATATTGTGTGCGCAATTTAATCGGCGTATGGGAATAAAGCGTATTGTACTTACAAGTGTATACCACGTGCAGGCGTGCATAGAATACACGCTGTGAGAGCTATTTATAAACAAACATATAAACACATCGACCGCGGAATGCAGGTCACATGCAGTTGTGAAGTTGGGGCAGCACCTTGCGTCGTCGCCTTTTATTGACAAACATTATTTGGTTCTTTATTGTGCGAGTACAGCACGCATACATGGTATGTGAATGTCTTGTACGCGTACTAAGTAGGAATGAAGAATTTTCAGTCGAATCTGGTCAGAAGATGAGACACTGTACAGTTTTGACACTGGCTATATTCACTTCTACAAATTACTTTTTTCTTTCAGTCTACAGATCATAGATATATTTAAGAACTCATTGTAGACCATGTTTGATTTAGTGACAATGTTTGATGAACAGAAAAATCTGTAATAGCAGAAAAAAAGAGTTTTCTCTTTATCATCATGAAACAATTAGAATATAATATATCCATCATCATCGATAATGAGTTTGGATAGAATTAGAAAGAAATGTAGAACATTAAGAATAAAGATGATTGAACGCAACCAATAGATGGATATGATTTCATTTCTCATTCATTTCATCTTCATTATCTTCTTCAACCTCATCACTACTTTCATCGAAAGACGTTGAAATTACTGATATTATTTTATCTGTTCTTGTGTGTAAAACTGCATCTTCATTATCTTCTTCAACCTCCACTATTATGTTTAGAAAATCATAATCTAAAAATGTGTCCATATAGAACACACATTTGGTTTTTGACGAATGGGGAATAGTGAAATTTGGGATAGGATGAACATAAAATATAAATGGTGATCTCTCTCTCTCTCTCTCCACCTCTAATATTCCAATGTAAATTTGAATTTTTATTTTCTTTATCGGGTTCATTAACTTCTTCATCCTCGTAACTTTCTACTTTCATGAGAAGACGTTGAAATTACTGATATTCTTTTCCGTGTCCTTGTATGTAAAACCGCATCTTCATTATCTTCTTCAACCTCATCTCTACTTTCAACAGAAGACGTTACAGGTGTTATCGCTCTTTTCCGTAACGTTGGATGTAAAGATATATTTTCATCACTATCAGTAAAACTCATTTGGGAGGATAAATGTAAAACATTATTCACTTCATAAGTTTTTCTATTACACCCTATAATACCTTTTCTAGATAGCATAGGTAAGAATCACGAAATAAAGCTCCTCACCTACAAATTCCGCAATCTCATATGTTACATAATATATCCATGTACGTTTAACATTGTAATTCCGCAGTAATATCTAGGAAGCACCTGGACAGAGCAATCCGTACGTTAAATACGATATGACCATTAGTCTCGTTCCGTCCGTCCGACCGTCCGAGCATCGCATCCATTTATTTACAACAAACACGTCGCGGCATGAGCCATATTGCGCGATAATTCACATCTAACTCAATAATAATGCACGTTACATAGTGCAGCGGCAGTGCTATCCTAATTTACGTTGTCTGTACTTTACTAACACTCCGTATCCGGCGAACACAACAGACAATTGCTCGTGCATGTCTACCTGTTAGCTGGCACGGGCACAGTTCGAGCTTATTTGATTAATCATAGCTCCGTTGTAGTTAGATGGCTATTACACACGGATGCTGTGGAGAGTTTTTGAAGCCGGGGGCGGCGTATCGTTTGTACAGAACGAACTCCTCGTCGTTATATTGTTGTGAACTGTTAGCGTTGAACGTTCCACTGTACATTGTAATATATACTTGCTCGATGTGTTCTTTATATGTGCGCTTATGTTCTTTTTTATATTTTGACACGATTCAAATTGTTTTATTTCTGTAATAAAATATATAAAGTTTCTACTAAATTTTTGATACGATCAGTGAATTCGCTCTTCTAAGTTCGACTCGTTTTCCCTTATGTGATTGTTTGCAGATTTTTTTTGTAACATTTTCACTTCTCTCAACTAGGAACATATTTTTTAGATATATCGTAAAGTTCGAACAAATGCATATGATCTGCACATTGACATTTACATCTGATATTTTTCACTACAACAAATTTGAGAAAGAACTTAAACATTTAAGAGAAAAAAAGAGATTTTTGTATAATTTACAGTCATGAGATTGGGATCTAGATGCAAATAAGCGGCGTGTGGTCGTGCAACGTTAAAACAAAAAAACAGACTTCTTTTCATTAATTTAAAAAAAGAGTCGAGTTTTCACTCCTTAAGTCGATAGTGTTACTTCCACACGCAACAGACATTTAAGTCAATATCCTTAACAGAAATAACAGAACACTGATCGACATTATTCAACCTCACCCGGTTATAACAACCGACTGGTGACTTTTCATCAAATGCGCTAATATATTAGGTTGGTAGGAAACTTATTGCGGTTTATGACCTTCAAATTCATATTCAGTTTCATACACTAGCCGTTTGAAATGGTTCGGAACTGTCGGATGACTGTTTTTTTTCTAACGGTTTTCAGTTTTTGTCTGATATCGTCTAATCTTCTCTGTAATCCTGTCGTGTGTAGTCGAACCTTGGGGTTCAATCCCTTTTATCCAGACTTTATCATGTATTATTAGCAATCTTGCTGTTGATGTGTTATATCTCGACTTTAATCGTTAGTAAAATTGATCGCTAACGTCTAACATATCACAATTCATTCAACTCTTGGAGGGTCGACCGTGCGGTGTGTGGTCGTGCAGCACGATTGGATCTTTTCGATTGATCAGTGCGGAGACCAGTCGTCGCCGTTCTTGGCGCATTTCGTCGACTTCTCGACAATAACTGTCGGCTGCGATCGTTTCGCCGGGATTAAAAAAAAATTGTAGCTGATTATACAGAGCGCGGACCGCCAAACAGGCGCGATAATTTCCTTTTGGTGTGATTTCGGTTTCACGAAATGGTTTGACAGGGAATTAAAAATATTCAATCGTTCCTTTATCCTCAAAACTGAATTATCAGTAATCAAATCAATAAAAGAATTATCAGTAATGACAATTTGAAATGTATGGAGGACACGACACGTTCATTAAAATGATACGATTAAATTACTTAAATACCAAACATTTATTATAAAGTTGCTGTTTAATAACGATTTCCTATTCAGAAAATGTCTCAAATAAAACATATTTTATTAGATAGACATTCACGTCTGACTAATAGTAGAAATAATGACTAAATTTTATCTTCATAGCTTTTAGAAGTAAACTCACAAAGCATGTACAAAATATACACATTAATGTATATATATATATATATATATATATGTATGAATTATTATATGACTATAAACCCAAGCATATTCTCGTTGAAATGAGGTAATATACGAAATGGAATTTCGAAATAATATATTTAACAACATGTATAAGTTATATTATTCCGCAGTGAATCACATTTACGTTAACTGTATGCATATTCCGTTTAGTTTCCGGCGTTTAAGTGCAACATGTTTATTTAGAGGCACTAAACAGATCCTCCATGTCACTGTCATATAGAATCGTATTCGGGAATGTGACGATGATAGCAACGTTCGTTGTCTATTGATTTGTCGTTATCTTTGTGCGAAAACATTAAAATGATTTAATAAATATTCCGAGACACTCGGTAAACGTCCAGGATCTGGGAGACATCGTTCGATTCTAATTGAGGAAAATATTCAAGTTTGCAGGAGAGTATTGAGTGGAGTTCTGAGACGTCAATCCGTTAAAATCAACTAGGAATATCTCGGACTTGTCGCTTGGAATTGTCACTGCAAAGGATTTTGACTGCATTGAAAATGTTCTCATGAAAAGTTCAGCTCGTACAAGAGCTAATCCGATAATAGATTATCAGCATTGCCTTGATTAGATAATTTGTTTCCACCAACAAGCAGTAGAAAATAATGAATTAATTTACAATTTGATTATGAGAGATGAAGCTCGATTATCTCGATTATCGATTCGCTCTTAGTTTTTTTTACGCCACCCTGTATATAAAATATCTATAGTTCGTACTAGAATTGAAACGAACGATAATAGAAAATCTTTTTAAACAGATAAAAGTATAAAAAATTAATAACACATAATTTGTTGTCTTTCAGGTCACCCTTTTTTACATAGACTTAATTAATTAATAAATGATTCTAATATGGGCTACAGCGACAACCTTCCTGATTATAAAGAATGTTTTTGCGTTTCTGAAAAGATGTTATAGTGAAAGCCGTCGCCGTAAAAAGATTTGAGCCGGTTTGGATATGATCGCTGTAGGTACTAAAATGTGTATTTTTTAAAAATTGTATCTTGTAAATAAAACATAAAAAGTTAATAAAGATATGTTAAAAACATCTAAGTCAGTGGCGCAACCAGGGAGAAAAGAGGCGCTGGCATCTCTTAAAGGAAAAGGGAAAAATACTAGAAAACAAAACAAAATCATCTCGTGAAAATTCTCCTATATACATAGAGAAATTAATTTAATCGCGATTGAATAATTCAGAGCTTTATAGAATGAAAAGAAAACTGAATTTTATTCTTTAAATAGATTTTTACAATCGCCTAATTAACTTTACTGAATTCACATTAAAAAAAATTGTATCCATTTAACTCGCCCCTCATTACGAAGATTAAGTCCTGAGTGTGTCACTGATTTTATTGTAGGTGTTTTTTTTTTAGAAAAAAAATATAAAAATTATCTATTTCTGTGATTTTTAAACACGAACACATCCACTTAAAATAATCGCCGACAGAAATTCCAAAGAATAATAAAAAACATAAAAAATCCTTACCATTAAAGAACCAGTGTCTGATGAATCTGAAACAATAAAATAAACGTATGAAATATTTTTCCAGCTGCACGAACGATTTATAAATAGAATTTTGAAACACAGTAAAACCCATTCAACTCGATCACACTCGACAACCACTTTTGAGTCAATTACAAACACTGAAAAGCGTCTATTCAATACACATAACACACACACACACACACACATGTAGATATTTATAGCCATCAACGAGATTTCTTTTAATTCTATCGATTTCTAAAGTACTCACTGTTTATTTAACATTATTCAACCGGACTGAAAAGTTAATCTCACTTATCAGATGACACGCGTTCAATACACCCACACATACATGCGCACACACACACAATCCGTCGTTTTTCAAATCGACTTTTTTCATCGTCAAAAAAATAAATCGTAGAGAGACTCTCTGAATACAACAAAAAGTCTTATAATAGCACAGCAATAAATTATTCTCAATACTGACAGGAAAAAAAAACTATAAATTATCTTAAGTACAAGTACTGTTATATTCTGTTCAAATACAAGCTCTGTCCGTGTTCAATGTATTATTTATTTGATTTTATCTCACAATATATATATATATATATATATATATATATATATATATATATATATATATATATATATTATTGCAGATAAAACATGACTTTAATCCCTGTTCGTGAATCAGAATTTAACATGAAAAAACTGAAAATCATATTTAAAACAGACCGTATATAAAAATATACATTTTTAAATACATTCCGCTTTACAGAAACGACAGTGAATGAGGACAGAATCTCTTTTTTCCTGCACTTCAATTTCATTCCCATATAACCGAGTTCATATCCGTGTTCGTCATTACACAAAGTTCGAATATAAGTTGACATATGGCTGATCTGCATACAATATTCCCATACAAGAGTTTCAAGCAGTTCGTTATAGACTAGTTGGGGGTTTCTTTTTCAATCTACGTTTTTAATTCATTTTCCAGTGAATAGAACGAGCAAGATTTTTTTTAATGAAACGAAATACAGGCCCGACGATAGATGCACACGGTGGTTCATTGTCTGTCGTGTCATTTTGGATTATTTGTTTTTTGTATGCGAATCTATGAAGATAAGTCGGAATGCGAAGAGATATTTAAGAAGTGGATTAATGTTATTCTGCATACAGGATTATTTTAAGACAAGGTCGAAATTTTCTGATGAAATTTATACATTTATCACATATCGGTCGTGTTACACGATCCTAAATCAAACACCTCTTTCACATATAACACACTATTGGACAATTGTATGTCGAAAATCAAAATTAGTGCGATAGAAAAACTTGTGAAGTGAATAATGTATTTATTTATTCTCCCAGATCAGTTTTACTGATAGTGATGAAAATATATCTCCGCATCCAAGAAAACGGAAAAGAGCGATAACGCGTGTAACGTCTTCTGATGAAAGTAGTGATGAGGTTGAAGAAGATAATGAAGATGAAATGAATGAGAAATGAAATCATATTCATACCTATTGATTGCGTTCAATCATCAAACATTATTCTCAATGTTCTGGATTTATTTCTAATTCTATTTAAACCCATTATCGATGATGATAGATATATTATATTCCAATTATTTTAAAACGACAAAGAGAGAACTATTTTTTTCTGTTTTTATAGATTTTTCTGTACATAAAACATGAGCACTAAATCAAATAGCCAAATATGGTCTATAATAAATTATTAAATATATCTTTACACTCAAGAAAACGGAAAAGAGCGATGACACGTGTAACGTCTTCTGATGAAAGTAGTGATGAGGTTGAAGAAGGTACTGAATCGGATAAATAAAATAAAAATTCAAAAATACAATGGAATATTAGTGATGGAGGGCGAGCATCATTTAAATTTGCTGCTCATCTTGACCCAATCTCATTATTATCCATTCGTCAAACACCAAATGTGTGTTCTATGTGAAAAAAAAATTGTATTACGACTTGCTAAGCATAAATGTGGACAAAACTAATTTATATGCTAAGAAATATTTGTAAAGTCGCCTGAATTTAAAACAACATTCAAGATTAAAAAAATGGATGCCAACAAACAATGTTGAAATACGATTTGTGAATTATTTACCAATGAAATTAAAAGAATTTCAAAAGAACGATCGAAAAAAATCATCATTTCGTTACGATTTAACTGAATCTTACAGCAAGTGCATTTACTGTGTTTTCGTCGAGTGTACTCGTCGCCGCCTAGAAATAATTAATAAGCACGCCAGTGCACATTCTCGAAAGAAAACAAAACAGTTGAGGGGTTAACAATACTATAATTACTATGCTCGATCCCTATTCGAAATAGTAGAAACCGCAAACGTAATGCACCGTATTCTATTGTACAATCGTTATGATCGCTCGGTAAACACTAATTCGCATTTAACAAGTACTTGTTTCGGTCGGATTCAGTTCGAACCTTTCGCGTGTCGTGCTAATCGTTCGACGATTACACCGAAAAAGTACAAATGAATGTGTTAATTGTATGAATGGTTATTTTTCAATAACACATACATATGTATATATATATATATATATATATATATATATATATATACATATATATAAGTAAAATTTAATCACACTCGCTACATAAAAATTAATGTATAATTGATGTAAATTGCGTACCGTAATATTCGCCCGATAATAATTTGTGTGTGGAAAATTAAAAAAAAAACTTTTAATTACATTATCCTCGGAGGGTACTTTATCCTGCGATTTTTGCGAATTATATTTAACGAGTGATTATGGAAAAATATATCTATTAAATTGGAATATGCATGTATGTATGTAATTAGTAATTAATTTTGATTTAAACAGATTGGAACAACAACGAGTTATGAACACTTATATATATGAAAAAAAACACGATCGGATATTGAAAATGTCATAGAAGTGAAATCTAATTATCATAAATGAATTTTTTCAGGAGTAAACAAGCTGTACAAAGCATATATTTTTGGAATTCTGTCAAGATTCAAGACTTTGATTTTGATAATTGATAAGGTAGTGTTTTTTTTTTTGTGAAACTCAATCGATACAGTGAGCATTTGAGTAACGCTTATTTGTTTTATGGAAATTTTCCGTGGAATTACTTTCAGATTAGATTCAATATATTTTCTTGTAGGAAGCTCAGTTATTTATATTTATATGAAAAGTAAACACTAGGAAATATTCAATGTCAACTACGGTTGATTAAACGCTGAATAGAGAAAACAGAAACCAATATAATAAATAATAATATATTTCTGTATCTATTCTCTCATTTTTTCTCTATC
This sequence comes from Acanthacorydalis orientalis, assembly GCA_034766995.1. Lineage (NCBI taxonomy): Eukaryota > Metazoa > Arthropoda > Insecta > Megaloptera > Corydalidae > Acanthacorydalis > Acanthacorydalis orientalis. The sequence continues at coordinate 47,506,109 of CM068317.1, forward strand.
TATCTATCTATCTATCTATCTATCTATATATATATATATATATATATATATATATATATATATCTATATATACATGTGATGTTATATATTTCAACACGCAGCTGTTACACTAGAAATGTGTTGACGATGCGATTCGAGTACAAAACTTATGACTTTCTCAGCACTGGAGAGGCTAGAGCAGCAGCAGCAGCAGCAGCAGCACGATGGCCGTCGAGTATTTCTTTATGAATGTTTCGGAAGGATCTCGACCGAGTGCGACTCGAAGACATAATTGTTACTTGTGGTCTCTTACTGGTCCATCAGTGTTCTCGTCCGGACAACTTAGACCGTTCCAGCGTCTGCGGTCACTAATGTCCTCGTTTTGTGTTTGTGTGTTTGGCTTTGTAAGTTCAGACCACTAAGTTTATATATATATATATATATATATATATATATATATATATATATATATATATATATATATGGGATGTTTGTGCTTCCATTTTCGACAAAAAATACACGTGTACTTTTTATTGTATCTCTATTTAGCTCCACGACGTGTTCATCAATCAGTAATATCAGATGTCATGTCGATGTTGGATGATATTAATAAAAATATAACAATAAGAAAAACAGTCCGCTGATATAAATACAATTCATACATACGCACATATATATATATATATATATATATATATATATATTATTTATATATATATATATATATTATTTTTATATATATATATATATATATATATTTATACATATATATGAAATATATGTATATGTGTTGAATGTTGCTGACGTGCGATGATACATTTTCTCGAAAAATAAATCTCTGTAGAGGAAACATTGGGACGTTCTGATTTTTTCTGCAGTGTTTTGCCAATGTATTTATCACGTTGCTGAAAATGAAAGCGGCCATGTTCGAAGGCTGTGTTCAAGCAGCCGCAATTCGATTTAAAAATCGTATCGGACGAGAGCGGAAGTCCTGCCTGAATTCTAATATATCTATCATTCTCTTTAGTTAATATTTCTTTATAATTCGTTATAAAAAAATGTTTAGTGAAAATATCTACTGTTTTATAGATATTCAGTAATCCGTGAGTGAAAAACTCATGTATAAAATAAAGTGAAATTTTGATAGCTTATAAATAATTCATGATTCATTTCGGAATTAAGATAAAACTATTTACAGTAAAAAGTCGCTATTTATTGTAAAAATTAGAATTTAAAATTTTTAAACTCAAATTTAAATTTCTTTTAAAATATTTTAAATTTAATATTTTCTTTAAAAAATATATATATTTGTAACTTATTTGTATTTGAGCACATTTAGAATTTTTCTGAACAGTTCTCCCTTTGTTTCGTGAATCTTACGTCTGATGTCTAGAGAAGGTCTTATAGGGTGTAATAGAAACACTTCTGAAGTGAATAATGTTTTTATTTATCCTATCGGATCAGTTTTACTGATAGTAATGAAAATATATCTTCACATCCAAGAAAACAGAAAAGAGCGATAACACCTGTAACGTCTTCTGATGAAAGTAGTGATGAGGTTCAAGAAGATAATGAAGATTCGGTTTTATATACAAAGACACAGAAAAGAATATCAGTAAATTGAAAGTCTTCTGTTGAAAGTAGTGATGTGGATGAAGAAGATACTGAATCAGATAAATAAAATAAAAATTCAAAAATACAATGGAATATTAGAGATGGAGGGCGAGCATCATTTAGATTTACTGCTCATCTTGACCCAAATCTCATTATTTCCCATTCGTCAAACACCAAATGTGTGTTCTATGTGGAAAAATTTTTATATTATGACTTGCTAAGCATAAATGTGCAGCAAACTAATTTATATGCTGAGCAATATTTGGAAAGTCGCTTGAATTTGAAACAACATTCATGATTTAAAAAATGGATGCAAACAAACAGTGTTGGAATACGATTTTTGAATTATTTACCAATAAAATTAAAAGATTTTCAAAAAAACAACCGAAAAAATTTATCATTTTGTTATGATTTAACTCAATCTTATAGTCAGTGGATTTACTGTGTTTTAGTTGAGTATACTCATCATCGCCTAGAAATAATTAAGCACGCCAGTGCACATTCTCAAAATAGAACGAAACGCTTAAGTGGTTAATCATTTTCGATTCTACTTGTACACATTGTGAATGCGGTTCTATCATCCTGAGAACTTTAGGATGTAGAAAACCCTAATACTAGATTTACCAGTCGCTTAGTGTTCTGAAGATGATGGCATCGATATCGAAATGAATATTAGTTGAACCGAAAAAGAATTGAACTGTTATGATGAGAAAAAATTCTTATCTATTGTGGTATGAATGAAAAATCGATTGTAAAAAAAACGCACACCGTTACCATGTTTTGTATACTCTTCAGACGAATCAATTATCAAACCGAACGAAACACTGTTCGAATCGTCTCTCGCCGTTGAAAACTCTCAATCCAACAAAGTTGAATGGCTTCTGTTGAACTCGGTTACTGTTAATAAATACACAGATTGAGGTATATACGCGATCACTTTAATATTCAGAATACGAACAATTTATATAGTTTCCGCTATTTTGGATTAATTCGATTTCAATTTACATTAGTTCTGGATCCCGCTACGTACTGAAAACTTTCGCAACTACGCCGTGGCTGTTTAAAACGTATACCGTTGAACGTATTAACTCGGTTAACGATATTCGTTGTGTTGATGTCGGCTTTTGGATTATTCGAAATTTAATCAAAGTACGGTATCGTCGAAATTGTTTAAAAAACACCGTGCCGTTTTAACTTGCACGGGCGGATTTCAAATAGACGGTAAATCGGGGAGGAGGGTGGAGGAGAAGTCTGATTGAAATAACAGAGACTCACAGTTAAAGATATCATTATTTTTTTTTTTTTTTGATAGAGAAACGGAGAGAAGAAATATGAAAAATATATCTTTCATTCAGTTCCACAAACTGTATGACTGTTTCTGATCGAAAATATTAACCCTCTGCACCTGAAATACTCCTCCCATGCAAATATATTAATATATTAAGTCTAAGACCGAATGAACTGAAATTAATATTAAAAAACCCGTTGTGTAATTGCACAAAAACTAAAAGCAGGTCGTCTGATTTAAACAGACTTGTTAATTCAGCCGTTACGATACAGTATACTCAGTTGACTGCCTGTGTTTGTTTACAAATATCTGTCATGATATTCAAAATTATATTTCTTTATTTTCTTGACATACTGATACATGTTACATTGATACTAATCGCTAGTGTAATGACTGATGATCTTGATGGTCAACCAATTAAAAATCTTTCTTTTCCTTCATAAACAGTAATTTTCATGAAAAATATTAGCTGTAAACTGTGTTCACTGCACCGGTAGGGGGAGAGTTTTAAGAAGGCGCCAGAATGGAAGTGTTAAGGAAGAAAAAGAAGCGTTTGAGACTGTATGTACTATTTACAAATGAAAATAGTTTCATACATTAAAGCTGAGTTTCAGTACTAAGAGTTAGAGTTTTATACTTTTATACTGACTTGTCAAGTAGACACATTAATTCATAAATCAAATATAAAAGAGTATTAATATAAAAATCCTGTCTGGCAGAGTTGTATATACAACATTACACCTATGTGCGTATAAATAAAAAAGATTTCTTTCTCTTTCCCTCTCTCTCTCTCTCTATATATATACGTTTGTAAGAACTACTTAAGAAAATAAGTCCTAAGTGAGAGCACCACGATGAAAATACTTTCAGCCAACGGTCGCTTCTTAAAAGCTTTCACGAATGCACACGTTTTTCTAATAGATTACATCCGCCGTATTATATTCATACGTGTATATGTGCGACACAGAACTCGGAATATATATATATATATATATATATATATATATATATATGAAGCGGAAAAAAAATCATAATAATAACAATGTGTCTGAGACGGCTACGTACAGTCTAGGAACGTGTTCGCAGTCAGACGCAGACGGCGGAAACGCAAGACAAGAAAAAAACATATATATATATATATATAGAGCAAATAAGAACGGAATAAAATAAAGAACTCGTCAATCAACGTGTTAAGTGTAATAAAAAAAAAGTTCTTGCATTAAAGCATAACGTAAACTTGAAAAGTATAACAATGCTGTACGATTCGACAATATATGTGAATGGCTGCGAGACGTACACACAGCGTGTGTGTGTGTGTGTGAAGAACGACGTATAACAATAGAAAACATACAGAGAGATGAGACACAACAAATAAGGAAACTTATATGAGACTTCTTCAAAGTCACCCACGACGTATGAGATGTGTGCAGCAGGTTCGGACTTGCATGCAATGAAGGAAAAGATAATGTAAAAAGAATGTATATCTGCGACGGTTGATCGTTTAAGGGGCTACACACACACATGCCTAGAGGCATGACAAAAAGATTTAAATTCGGAATTTGTTTTCTCTGAAAATATAAGCGATAATGAAACGATTTTTTTTTTGAAATGGATGAAAGGTGCATTTATTTTTTTAACCCAATGAAAGATACTTTTATTGAGGGCAGTCTGTCAAAAAACAAATATTCAAAAGTATTAAAAAACAGAAGATCGCTCCTAGTCCCTGAAGAAACGGTTGTGTGTGTGTGTTAATTTCAAAACTGGAAGTTTGAGAAAAAAGAAACTTTGGATGTATATACTACTACGATATTATTAAAAATCAGTAAAAAATTCCAATGGTAAATGGTAACAGTTTCTTTAATTTTGCTCATGAAACCTGAATTGGGTCAAATTGACGCGTCCCTTAAACCTAGTGTTAATAAAATACACTTATTATTAAATTAATAAGTGCATGCAGTTTGATTTTACAGAAAGTCTGCACAAATTTACTGCACCAACTCATTTACATGTGTTAAGAAAAATAATATTTTTTTTTCAATATGAAAACCGGTTACATCTCACAATACAATTCTGACACTGTCGTTAAATTCGGTTTCACAAATGACTCTTTTTTGTTCTCAATATGTAGAACGAAAATATAGTTCAATTGTTAACGGTTCCATGTACTTAAAATTGGCCCGAGTCCGTGCCTGCGCGCGTGTGCCATCTTTTGTTCGGTACGTAATGCTCGAAAAGAAAAGATCGAAAGTTTTCGCATAGAAATAGTCGCGGCGAAAAGAAGCAGAGAACGAAAAAGTATCATCAGAACAAGTCTCGTCGGAGTATGGCTCGCCATCATCGTTCGCTGCGCCCGACAATGACGCGAATGTGTCTTTTGTCAAACTTTTATTGTGTAATGGGCGACGCTCTACCTTCGATTCGTTCGTCCGTGGTAAAGAAAATGTCGCGGTCTCCGACGACGGCGTCGCGACATGTCAGCGATCACAGAAGACAGCGCGGATCCGACGACGCGAGCAAGTGGATCCGCGCGATTACAATCGATGCGAGCCGCTCATTATTTTCTTTTTCGCCATATATCGACGACCTTTATTCACCGTCTACGATTTTATCTTCGTTCGGTCTATGAGTTTCATATAAGTAGTTCTGTCTATAAGTGTTTGATCTTACATCAAAGAAATCTGAAAGACTTTTCATTTTTCATTAAAATCTTCTCCGACTTCAACATATTATTCATATGTTTTTATAAGGTCGGTGTAAAAATAATTACGGTTTTTACGTATCGAGTACAAAGACGCATATATAAGTGAAAACTACATTTATTAATCAAAATGAAGATCATTGACCTGCACACATTTTTCCTAATGGAAGACAATAAAAATTATTAGACTATAAAAATTGTCATTTTTTTTCCTGAATGTTAAACAAAATTAGCTGGATTTTTCTTCGCAGCGATTTTTTCCCTATAATTTCAGATCACAAGTAGATTTTTAGACTGGACACAACCGATTTTGTCATTCAGTGAGTTTCGTGACATTTAGTAGATCTTCAACGATTTAAAGAAAGATTTTCGATCAGGAAAACCGTAACAATACCATTCATCCATGCAAAACTTATCGAATTTCAATAAATAACACCTATGTTTTAGAAATACACACACCGATGATCAAACGTGAATAATTGATGCGTTCAAGTTGAAACAAATAGACAGAACATGGAAATAAGAGAAAAAGATAATGAAAAATAAAAATTACATATATCTATATATATATATATATATATATATATATATATATATATATATATATATGCGAGTACATTCAATTTGTTAAACATATTATATATATATATATATATATATATATATATAAATGTTAACATATAAATATTAACTTTTTTCCTGTTCCGTCTGTTGTAATTCCGTTGTTTGCTTTCAGAATGACGAATTGAACACAGTCTCCCTCTCCACTGATTGTATTTGAATATGCTTTACGATTGTATTGATGTTCTTGTGCGGCATAAAACTTTCTCAAATCAAATTCTCTCGAGTGCCCCGCTTGAAATTTCACTGTTCGAGTTTCGGGAGTAATATATCATTTATGAAAATTGTATTTAACTCCCAGCTGAGTAAAATCAATCGCGTTTATACATACATTTATACAGGCACGGACTTTATATATATATATATATATATATATATATATATATATATATATATATGTGTGTGTGTGTGTGTGTGTGTGTGTAAATATATGTATGTGCATACAGAGATAAAGAAAAAGTTTCCAGAAAGAGACGAATGAACAGGTGGAATAAATATATCAAAACATGTATGGGAAGTAGAGACATTGGATCGTTTGAATTCCAATAACTTGGAAGAAGATTTTATAACAGTGGATTGATAAAAGAATAAGAGAGTAGTGTAAATGAGTCAGAAGTTTTTCAGTTAACCCTGTTCTGTCTGTAGCTGAAAAAATATTCAAATATAATTCTTTGAAAGTCAATCATTTGAAAATATTATACATTTTTTGGATTTTTTTGCATTAGCGTGTACCTAATTTAGATAAATTCAGTTCATTTGTTCATAGGGTTGGCCATATTTTGTTAGGTATGGTCAAAAATGATCAGTTGTGATAAAGAATAGTCAGATATGATCAGGTATAATCAAGTTTGTTGGTTAGTTTTAGTCAAGTCTGGTTAAGTTTGGTCAGGTTTGATTAGGTTTTATTAAGTACGCTACAGTTTAGTAAAATCTAGTCAGGTTTTATCAAGTCTGATCAGTTCATGTCAGGTCTGATCAGATCTGGATTTAGTGTAGTTAATTAGGTTTAGTCAAACTTGATTAGGTCTGCTAAAGTTTAGTTAAATCTGGTCAAGTTTAGGTTAGGTTCAGTCAAGTTTAATCAAGTCCGGTCGGATACGATCGAGTCTAGTCAATTTTAATTAGATATGGCCAGATTCTGGTTAGATAAGTCAAGCTTCTTCTCGTGAATATTTTCAAGTCAGACAGAAACAACTCTAGAAAAGGCTAAGATGTGTAACAACAACTAAGATTCCTTCAACTGTAAAATGATAAAATTAAGTTCTAACTTGTTTTTTTTTAATAATTTAAGACCCTTCTTATAAACATCAATGCATTTACAAAAAAAAATGAAATACTAACATATATCTACGAAGGATAATAACATTTGAATAAAATATGAATACATGTATATTTCTTCCATTGTCACCTCTCAAGCTAACTGACTGGATTCGTCGCTTCAAAATAGATTCGATAAGAATGATCGAATGCACATTTCGCTTATATCTGCCGTGACTTCAAGCAGAAAAATATCACTGTACACGTCTGCGCGTTCAAAAATGCCGTATCGAATTTTAATATTCTTTCATCGAAGTCGGAACGTATCACATATTCGAACGCGCCACGGAACTCCATTGTTTACAAATTAAAACTTCGGCGAACACGCGCTGATGTTTCAATCAGTGCGATTTGAAAAATTGATCATGGAAAAAAAACACGAAATAACTATACACACGACGCGGATAAAAAATACATGGCGCAACAAAAAAAAAAAGGTCGGTAACAATATTTCAAATAAAAAATCACGCTCTAACGGTCCAATTACAGGTTATATCCACGCCGTGCGGCACCGGTGCACACACACACACACATTTGCACACAATGTCGACTTAAAGCCGTGCGATACCTAAATTGAACTGTAGTTGATAGTGTCTTATATCCTACCTACATCACATTATACTTCATGGAAACATAAAACGTGACATCGAACACATGAACGTGGAGCCGACGCGGGCAACTTAATGGCATACAGGTACCAATATACATACGAACATGCATGTAATAAAATCCGCCAGCCCGCATTTTAGTAACGATCGAATCAATCAGCAGGCAAGGGTTGAATGGAAACGTAAATTAATTATCAGTTCGCAACGTTACGATTCTAAACTATTCCATGTACACACCAACATATATATATATATATATATATATATATATATATATATATATATATATGTGTGTGTGTGTGTCTGGTTGTGGGTGTGTGTATACTGTCTCTCAAAAAGTAAAATAGATGGATCCTTTCTAAACATTTCAAAAAAAAAAAATTCAATGAGTTTTCTATTATTCTCTGAAGGACATTGTTAAAGCCCGAATATTATATTTATTCCAATGTATTAACCCTTTCACCACGGATTAAATACTTTTAGTTTAAAAAGTTCTGTTTCGTTTGATGATGTTTTGAGTTACTTAAGTAATCTATGCAATTTCCATTAGTAATTTTTGAAAATTTTATGGGACACAGGTCCCGTTAGTGGCGAAAGGGTTAAAATCACATTATTGACAAGGAAATTCCAGTTTCAAAATTAATCCATTCAGAGGCACGGAAAAAACACTGTCTTTTTTCATTAAGTCAGGGCATTGAGTAATATTTATTATTCTGTATTAATTGTATTGCAAACTAATGGGTTGAACCGTTGGCATTTATTTATATTAGTATTAAAGTATATACGTGGAATACCTCTCGAAATCGCATATAAACCGGCCACGCTAGGCGATACAATTAGTCATGAAGTAAGACTTGAAGTAATAAGTCATGAAGCGAGTCAGAAGTCAGAAGCCATGGAGACATAAGCAAATCGTTAAATCACAAGTCTCAGCAAGTCAGTGTATCGAACACAGCAAAAGTTTTTAAATTATATTTCTTGTCAAAAGAAAAACAACTGTTTCGTTGTTTAAACGGTTGAATAATTTAAAATTAAATTAAAATAAAACTTTAAATTAAATAAAAAATTACATAATTTTAATATATGTTGTTTTTTTGTTTAAAGGGTTAAATAATTCGATTTCTGAGAATTGTACGTCCCAATTCTCAGTATTCGTTCTCACACTAGGTCGTCTAGGACTTCTCAATTAGCATAAAGAAATTAAAATGTTGTTTCAAAAAAAACAACATATTTTGAAAAAACTTTGATTTAAGAAAAAAACAACTGTCTTTTTGTTTGAATGGTTAAATAATTTAAAATTAAATTAAAATAAAACTTTAATTCAAATTAAATCGAAAATTAATTTAAAGTAAAATTAAATAAATTTTAAAACAAGTTGTTTTTTTGTTTAAACGATTAAATAATTCGATTTCTGCGAATTGTACGTCCCAATGCTCAGTATTTGTTCTCATACTGGGTCCTCTAGGACTTCTCAATTAGTATAAAGGAAATTAAAATATACAGTTTTTTTTTAAAAAAAAAACAAACATATTTTAAAAGAACTTTGATTAAACAACAAAAAAACTGTCTTCTTGTTTAATCAAAAAAGTAATTTCCAGGTTGGATTGACAAAAGATGTGTCAAGGTTATCAGACAATGTTTGAAATTATTATAAAAAAAATCTTTCAAGGAAGTTAATAATATATATATATACATTAGAAAAAATGCGACAAAATAGTAACTTGTCATTATTAAAAATGATAATAGAGTGCGTGCCGTTCATTTATTTTCATTATTGTCCGCTCTCAACAATGGCATGTTATGACAGGTGGCGCAATCATCGCGCTACGTCGAAATTGAAAGGCGCCTTCCAGTTTAAAACATCAATCACTCACGCCCACCGACGCCGTCTTCTTTTTATGTTACATTTGATTGCGCCCGTTTCAAAAATATGTTATTAGATGTACGACACTATCATTAATTATTTTCATGTTTTTCACTCCGTCGTACTGAAATCGTATTCTGTTCGGCGCGCGCGAATCGTTTCGTTTACAGTGTAAATACAATCTAGATATCTTCATTTTTTTACTCCGTTGCTTTTCGTTCAAAAAGCTGTCTATACATATATATATATATATATATATATATATGTATATATGTATATATGTATATATATAGGCGGATCGAAAAAGGTATTTCAATTAAGTGGATGGCGGTGGATGGCGGACGTGGAGGCTTTTAATGTTTGTTGACGTAGTTGATTTTATTATGAAAATGACAGCGATGGGTTTTTTTAAAGTATGTAAATAACTGTACGCTCTATTAATTTTTTTTCTGTACTTTTAAGAAACGTATTCGAGGTGTATTCGTGTTTAAGAGATACGTTTGTTTGATTTTTATTGTTAAATTCAATGAAATGATTTTCTAATAACAGCGACGATGCCTGAACAATATAAAAAATCAATTTGTGAAGAACAGTTTCGCCTCGCGGCTGTATACTTGATGTGGGAGGGCTAGTGGTAGGTCATTATTTCTGAGTGCGAGTTTTAAAAATTCTTGTTACCCATTTTACCCAAATAATCTGTTTCAACCGTGCGGACACTAAAGAAACTGAACTTCGTTTCAGTTTTTTCAAAATTACACTGGAGGATAACACATATTTTCTTTGGAAACATTTTAGTATTGAACAAAACGATAAACATTACAGATTTTGGTTAGTTTGTTTACATTTTCAATGCGCACGTAAAGAATGAGCGTGAAAGAGTGGACAGAGTAGTGAGAGAGAGGTACGGGAAGAACTTATTGATAGTGATCGAAATCACAAATCAAAATCAAAATGAGTTTTAATGGTAGAAAATAAATAGAGTACTGCAGGGCTGTGCACTGGTATGGTTCGGAACTTGGGTCCGGGGTCTTAGCTAACAGATTTTAAGCCGGTTTTGACAAGAAGATAGGTTCTTGGTTCGGAGATTACGGTAAGCTTAGGAGTTTGAGTTCCGGAAAAAAATATTGCTAGTGTTGCCTGGTAGCATATATATTCCTAGAGAAATGTATTGGCAGTATAAGCGAGTATCACAGGGCTCGTTTTAATGAGCATTAAACAGTTTATTCGAGGGTCGCATCAAATATTTTCGGTATAACACGTTTGCGCAAGCGTCGCGAATCTGTGCAGCGTGATAGATCTATGTCTTAGTAGTGTTCAATAAAAATTACAAGGTTACAATTTGATCCATCATAGACTGACAGTGAGAAGAGTAAAACGTGTTTTTAACAATGCCACAAATAATCAAAATTGAGTATTATGTGGTTATAAAGTTTCTGACAAGAACGGTTCACACCGCAATAAATAAAACAATCATTGGATGGCGTATACGAAGAAGTTTTTCCTTCATACTCCATGATAAAAAAACGGGCCACGAGATTTTGGATGTGAAAAGTGTTAATGGAAAATGAATTGCGTCCCGGTCGCCCTGAAGAACTGCTCATCAACCGTTTGTCGAATTCTCAGTGATCATCTAGTTATGAATAACGTCAGTGCAAGGTGGATACCCAAATTTTTGATGGCCGTCGTGTGGTCTGCGCACGGTCATTTTTAGAGCTGTGATCCAAACGTACTGATCGAGTCCCATTGTAACATGGAATGAAACAATGATCCTTTACTATAATACTCTATCTAAAAAAGAATCCATGGAATGACGACGAGCAGATGAAAAATAATATATGAAATAATATATATATATATATACAGTACGAGTAGATCATTTAGATTAAATAGTTTTTAATATTTCTGCGCATGTTAATCTGGAAGCATTTTTTTTCTGTTTGAAAATTAATTTCTTCTCTCCTTTTTCACATAGGAAAGAAACAAACTAAACTCATTCATCGAAATATTCAAAGAGAAACTTTACACAACTGCAAACGCACACATCTTTGTTTTAATTAATTTAAAAAAAGAGTCGTCCGCCTCCTCTCCTCTCACCCCCGCTCCCGCTCCCCCCGCCACGCGAAAGCGGCCGTACATAGAGCACCGTCCCGCATCCCTCGAACGGAACAACATCCATTATTTAATTTTTCGCGTAATCGTTTCAACGAAACTTGGTACGGTAATTGCATGAAAGAACTCGTCCCATCGGGGATGTTTAATTTATCTCGACGTGCAACTAAAACTTCGAAATTCAATAAAATTGAAAATATGTTTGAGTGAGCAGTCACGTAACTGACATTATAAGTAGTTCGAGTTCCAAGTATGCCGATAAAGTTGAAGTTACACTTCTTTATAAGCCGTCTCCCGTTTCACTCTTAATTGTGCTACGCCCGAGCTACGAAATTGTAAATATGTCAGACGGAATGATACTGATATTTTATTCATCCGAAGTTCGTGGATACGTCAGAACTTAGCGCCGGGTTTATTATTTACTGCGGTTGTCTGTTCTCGATACGCTTTAGATTTAATGCCGCGCTTTCGAATCGGATCTTCTCTCATGTTATCTGGATTGTATTGGGTCGTCCCGTGAACGAAAATCATTTTTATTTCAACTCAATCGTCCTGACTTTTACGAACTCGGTATAATATTTTTTTATATTTTTGGACTTCGTCGTGGAAGAAACTGTATAGTCTTTTGAACTGTATCAATGGTTCCCTATCGAAAAGAAACCTGTCTCCTCACATATGCTCGTCTAATGGTCTAAAAATCGTTCTAAAACAGAACTGTATGGCGGATAATCTAGGAGTTCAAAACGTAGATCTTGAATATGCAGATCTGTTGGGCCACACCATAAGTAATTTAATGTTTTCATATAGCCGAAAATGAATGATGCAATACTTTACAATTATTATAATAATGTATCAGATGCATATGCTGCTCAATTGTTTGTAATGTTTTCTCTGTCTTATCGTGGAAGATTAACAGTTTTATTAGGTATTTACTTTACAATACTTAAAGCAATGACTTGCAGCATGACTTGAATTTACAATACTTGAGGCATCTTTTTCTATTGCCGATTCAGTGTATGGATCAACTTTTTTCATAACTACAGGATGTCATGGACTTCATGTTATTATTGGAATAACCTTTTTATTAATTCGCCTTTCACGACAAATTAATTGCCACTTCTCTTCCAACCATCGTTTTCGTTTTGAAACAGCAGCTTGATATCGACATTTCGTACATGTAGTAGTTCGATTATTTTTATATATTTCAGTTTATTGATGAGTTTTACTTAATAAAACAGGATGAAGATTGTTTCAACGATTTCGTTTGTGAAAATTTTGAGTAACTTCGGGTATCATCGTTATCAATAATTCAAAACAAAATCTCAAAACCATAACAAACAAGATCTGAACATGTTTTTTTTAATGGAATTTAACGGAACTTTCTTTACACATAGATAGCAAGTCCAGACTGATTATATTCAGTCACTATTTTATAACAGTACTGAAAACTTCTCGTCGACATTTCCTGAAAAATGCATGTTTACAATAAGAAAACGATCTAAAATATGATTTTATTCTACATGCTGAAAGAACGAAACAAATTTTCTGAACAATCTAATAATTCTCAACATACTGCATATGCAATGTTAAAAATTCATGAAATGCAATGAAGGTATTTGAATTGTAATGCATATATATATATATATATATATATATATATAGAATGCATACAGCATGTACATCAAATTGTATGTATGTATATACGTTTCATAAACTCACCTGCACTCTTTGAAATTGGAATGCTTTCATAACTATGAATATCTTGGTCTCATACAAATACACACACACACACAGATGTATATGTATATATATATATATGCAATATGCACGAGTGTTGAAAGTAAACTCGATTTCGGTCTCTCGCTGGCGTTTCAGTGCATACAGGAACTCTCCACAATGTCGTTTTATTTTTCCTCGAGCTCGCTCGTGATTTATTTTTAATATAAAAAAGAACAGTGTGCACACATCGTCCCCGCAAAAAAAAATATTTCTAATTATACATATTCAATTAGCGTTAATTACAACCGCACACGGATTTAAATACGTGCCTAAGTAAATTATTCAAATGAGGATCGGTTAAATATCAAAGGCGATCCACATTCGCTCGTACTTTGTATCTATATGCAAGTACATACACACACACACATATATATATATGTATATATAAAATGTATGTACGTAAGGTATATACAGATTTTTTTAGGTTGTTCGTTATACAACGTACACAGTTTTTCATTTAATTACAGTTAGACTTGAGTTATTATGTTCAGGCTTTTTAAAATATGCTTTTAGTTAGTCGTGTTTATATATATATATATATATATATATATATATATATATATATATATATATATATATATATATGTATAAAGTGAGAGGAAGCAAGAAAGAGATAACTAAATGGAAACACATTTTTATGTCAAGCAATGTGTCACGAGTTTAAATCTAAAAGTGTGTTGATGTGCGTCAATACAACTTAGTTTATGTGTCAATTTAAATTAATCAGAAGGCAAGCGGTAACGTTGAAATTTTTTATCCCTAAAAGGGGATACGCCATCGTACAGATTCAGCATTGGAGGGTAAAGCCACTTTCACAAATGAGTTTTTCTCTTATTTCAAAAACGATAGAGATTTTTCTAATCGAAAAAATGTTGAAACAATGATTACTGATGATCCCTGATTGTTGTTTATGTGCGTTTAGATGGTATTGGTTAAGATGACGGATGGGTGCGCCAGTAGAGTGAGAAATTTTAAAATCATGCCAGTTCACTTACCGTTGGAGTGAGAGTTTTCAATTAAGTGGTACACTGTTAGTTGTTCAATCAACATGGAACAGTGGTCCAGTGCACATCGAGCTTCAGCTATGGAATCATTCTACCAAAATGGAGAATCTGCAACAACGTATTTATTGTTCATATATATATATATATATAAAACAAGTAGTTTACAAGAAAATCATTAATTAAATAGTATTTCTATCAGTTTATGATTAAGATTGATATTTTCTTTAAATACACGAATTTAAATAAGTCGATTTGAAAAATGATGTTAACAAACATTAATTTTAAATGTTTAAAACATTTGTAAGACATGAGACCGACCTTTCCAATTTTTTTCATATGTTCTTATACTGTTGACCAGAGGCACTGAAGTCTATTAGACAATTCTTGAACTGTTAATTCTGGATTTGCTTCGATTTCCTCCAGGAACACTGTATCATCTAAACGAAAAGATCTTCCGGTACCCCTAATAGATTCTATATCTAATAGATAGATCCATAAAGTTAAATAAACAAAACAAAGTATATTAAACATCATAACGTATTTCTTTTCAATATTTCAATTAAAATTGACTACTATTTACGGTATTCAGACAGTGTGTGTAACATTTATCTTTAATTATTAGAACTGTCCAACGAGCGAACTTGCCAAATACACAGATTTTATGAAAGGCGTTATTCATTTCATTGAATTTATATTTCAATTAAGACGAGAAGCATTGCACGGAACACAAGACCGACATTACTTATAGAGCTTTTAAATAACCGGCGAGTTTATAAAATGTAGTGTCGGAGGACATATTACATCAGTCATATTTTTTAATAGCTAAAGTATTACATAATGAGGAGTAGTTGGAACGTACTACATTATTCATACGTTTATATAAGCGGCGGGACGATAAAAGTCTTGTATAAATTTCATTTAATTACTGTGAACAAATATGTGCAACGATAAAAACGATCTATCACACACGAGGTTATGTTTCTACTAGGATGTTTGAACAAATGCACCATACGCGCATATATATATATATAAATGTGTGTGTAAATACACATGTATGCAAATATTGACAGTTCTCGCTTGACATAATATTGAAGCCGCGCCGTTCTACCACTAGTTCTCGACACACACCAGCGATATTTACAGTAGACAGAATTTCATATTCTGTTATGACTGCCTGTGTATATGTGTGTGTGTAATATGCACGAACGAGAGAGTATATTTCGTTTCGCACGATTTTAATTGGTGCCTTTAAGAGTTATTTTTCATATTAGACTAGCGGCAGTCGGATTTTTTCGTTTTTTTTTTTATACGAGAGAAGAGAAGAAAGTCAATTATTTTTCTACCGTCAACTGGTTTCACCTCTCCCATTATCTAATTAGTTCACATTATAAAATTTTCGTTCATCTTCTCGCTATTTTTACACACACACACGTTAATATACCGATGATTATCTAAAAAAAAATAATAGTGATTAAATCTAGAGATCTGAAAAGATTCGGAACACTTATGTTTCCCTTTATAAAATATTGAAACGTCTCTTAATTTGTTTCATAGATTTTTTCCGTCCATCTGAATCAACAATTCTTCGATTAGTGACTAAATTTGAAGAGACTGGATCGGTTGACGGTAAAGAAACACCGACACGTGTTCGCAGTGCTCGTTCTGAAGGAAACACTGGACTTGTTTTGTGAAACTTTATCGGAAGAGACAGGAATATCAATTCCATGACGTTTAACTAGGGTCCGCCAGTTCGATGCAAACTAAGAAAAAGCTCGGATAGCTGGGAACTTCCATTTCATTTACTTTAGTCTCTTGATATCGCTCTATCAGATTATCACTTGTTTCGGTCGTTATAAAATAATTTGAACGATAGAAAATTCACTTCCTTTCATAATCTAACGTTTCTTTGTTCTTAGAAATTTTTTTTGTGACCATTGCTTGCGCTGTTGCTTGTCTTGAGATGAAAAAGGGAGTCATCGACGTGGTTACCGGTGGTAATATAATTTTTAACTGATTTATGCGTCTTTATAAACCTCTATTATATTTGCACCAACATAATAATTGACAGAATGAATAAATTTCTTTTCATTAAATTACTTATCCCATTTTTCTATCGCGCAACCGATCAATACCCATTCACCTAATACATCAAAAAGCTCGTTTTATTATAAAAAAAAATAAAAAACAAAAAACAAACATATTTTAAGGTTTCAGGTTTATGTCCTTTATACTATTATATTTTAAGGAATTTAAATTTTAAGGTTTCAAATCTATGTCCTTTATACGATTATATATTAAATCGATCTCTGCAGAAGAATCTTCAGTTGATTAAAATTCAATTGAAAGAGCCGTGCGTTGACGGCACTGCGTTCATTTTCAAATCCGCCATTAACAAAACACAAAACAGAGACTAAATGTTGTATGAAAAAAAAGATAAGTGTTTGAGCGTTACTTTTCAGAATATTTAAAGATCGTCAGAAACTTTTTCCTCACTTTTAAGTACCATAAAACAAACTTAACAACGGTCATATTTAAAAAGTACGTGACTCTGGCAGCGAACTCGGTCTCTCTGTGTCGAGTGTCTATGTCTCTCTCTCTGTACGCGTGTGTGTGTGTTTGTAGCGCTCGGCCCCATCGAACGAGATGCGTGCGGTTAACTCTCAATGGTATTTGGGCACGACAAGCGTAAATCGATACTTCACATTTTTATCGGCTATATTATTACAGTAATCGGTGCATAGATTAGTGTAATCAGGTGGAAATTGGAATTTAAATCGAGTGCGCGTTTCATGATTTATACGACGCCTTTCCCGAAAACGCCACGTTTATTTATCACGGAAAGTAATTTTACAAGAAAATCGGCGCGGGATATTTTTAAACTCGGATCAACTGCACGTCACAGTCCATTGTAATCATTGAAAGTGTGTTCGAATGAACTCTTTTCGCATCCAGCGGAACCATTTAAATTCTTCTGACCAAAAACGATTAATGAATCATTATTGATCGTTTGTTTTTCCTGTTATCTATCCGGATTGATATCATTTTTGATTGTTGTTTATATTTGGTTAACACAAAATGATAACTGTACTAGTTTTGTTGTAGACATCTCTGTCATTTTGTAATGTTCGATATGATTTTTGTATAATTTCATGAAATCAAATCATATAGTCAAGAGTTACTTGAGAATTGAAAATCTTTCGTTCTATTTACAGAGATTTTTTTAGATTTTTCTAGATAATACATTCTAACTTCTATGAATATAATTTAGCGCTTAATAATCTTCTTGCTTCTATTCTAAAAGACACTTTTTGATCTTCTACGCATCCACTAACAGCGTCAGACCGATGGTCATATCCAATAATACTAAGGAATAAAAACAATAGACATAAGCTGAAATCAGTAGTGCTGATTTCATTGTTTACAATGATGTATCATATGACCATAACAAAAGATAACGGTGAGTAGAAAAATCGGTGCCAAACTTAAAATGATAAAAACAACAATTCCTTTTGCACCAACCTAATATATATATATATATATATATATATATATATATATATATATATATATATATATATATAAACGGGATGTTTCCCCTAGAAAAAAAAATTAAAGTATATCCAAACAGAATGAATGATTATCAAAGACGTCTCGTCGAACCGAACACAAGACTTATTGGAGGAACGTTTCGTCTACACATAATTATCTCTTATCAACGATTACAGTTAACTCGCAACAAACTCGAACAAATTGCCAGCCATCACGTCGTCCTCGGCTTATAAAAAATATATGTAAAATGAAATAACGTCGCGTAAGGCACGTTCTTTTCCCTAACAAATTGTTATAGGAACATACACACACACACACACACACATGTACATAACGACGTACGTGTTGAGAGTTGATATTTTAAATTCACTACTACTTTGCGTCGAGTGTACTTCGATGTGTATATGAAACGTTTTATATATATGAATGTAACGATCTGTGTATGTATAAATAATATAGTGTGAATCGAACGCGCGCGTTTCTGTATACATGTATTGTGTCGCACTGCGCTTTTATATTTTATGTGTCAAATTCGCAAAATATCACGTTCAACTCTTCCGTGAAATATTGAGTGTTTTGATTTTTCTCTAACACACGCGCACACGTACGCACGCATGTCGAGATCTGCATGCCGTCGTGTCGTAACCGTACTGTGTTGTGTTGATCGTCAGATCTCACTCCGTGTCTGACATCGAGACCTTTTCAAGATCCTGTCATGACACCCGTCATCTTTCTTTCAGAGCGTTCACGTCGTACGGTTCGTTTTTGCGCGGGGGGAATATGCGAACGTGTCTGATATACACGGGCGCGTGCACACTATTGACACGTCACGTTATATCACGTGAAAAGACTATAATGCGAGCGTTATTTTTTCATTGGTTTCAATTATCATTCATTTCAATAACCGATCCAATCTCTTCAAATTTACTCACTAATCGAACAACTGCTGATTCAGATGGACGAGTACGTAGACAATAAATACCGCCCAATGTAAGAAATGTATTTTTGATGAACGACCATTTTCATAATACAATTGTATTATTTCAATGCCTTGTTTTGTTATATAAGAAGCCATAACTAGGAATAATAATGTCAAAACTTAACAAATATCAAAAAAATACAGCTATCACATCACAGGTATCTATGAAACATAACCTCTAAAAAAAATTAGTCGCTATTGGAAACCCGCTTATATTTAGTTTTAAAAAATATATTGAGAATGACTCAGAGGACAAAATAATATGTGTGCCTGTAACAGAAAGCAAAAGTGTATGCCCAGTGCAATAAAACTAGAGATTTAAATGGTTTTATCTTCTAATCAGTGTCGCAATGATTAAAAGAACAAGGTGTTTATTTTCAATGAACCGTCAGATAATTAACTTTTATCATTACGGTCGACTGAAAATGAATTATCGAAAAATTAAATAAATAACGAATTGATTTTCTATAGAAAAAAAGACGACTCGATTCCCACGCCCAATAAATCGCAAAATATTCCTCTCCCTCTACCTAGCTAGAACAATTTACGAAACGGATCCGTATAATCTGTTATGGCGACGAGTGTCATAATCCGCCGTGCAATAAGAATTGATCAACGCCGTTCACGTTTGAACTATTTCACTTGCTAGTCGTATCGTCGGATCGGCGTCGTAAAATTCAACACTGTAATCTTGATATGAACTTTATTAGATATCTCCGTGTAAAATTTAGTTAATTCAATACGACAGAAGAAAGTGCGGAGAAGTTACATGCGGAATATAATATGCGATAAGCAAGGGTAGTTGTGTGCTAAGTGTGTCGTGAATAACTTTATGCCAAGTTCTATGGTTACACACTGGCGTTGATTATGAAAATGGGTTGCGAACTGAGGTGCTGTGTTTTTTTTTGTACATGTCATCATGCACACACACACACATATATGCATGTGTATATATATATATATATACACATAACCATATTAAATATCGTTAAATAAGCATACAAATTTTATATTTTCATTTCCATAGATTTCTATAGGGGATTAGTCTCAATAATGTCGATTACACCAGGCCTCGAATTTTCTCTTAAAGGCCCTGTATATATATATATATATATATATATATATATATATATATATATATATATATATATATATATATAGGACCTTTCAGATACATATATATATATATATATATATATATATATATATATATATATATATATATCATCATCTTCAGCCCCTGTTACTCCACTGCTGAGTAAAGGCCTCTTCCATGATTTTCCATGATCCGAATCCTTGAATCAGTTCAGTTTCAGATTTTTTTACTTCTTAAATAATATTCTGAGTGGCGAAAAAGATGATAGTCTGTCGATGAAAGATCTGGCGAATAAGGGGAATGCGGTAAAATTTCATAATTTAATGAATTCAATTTGGAAATCGCGATTTGAGATGTGTGTGGTCGAGCATTGTCTTGCAATAGCACTGGCCCACATCTATTGATTAGCATTGGCTGTTTTGTTTTTAATTTTTCATTCATATTGTCGATTTCGAATTAGCCGTAATTGCTTCGCCTGGTTTTAAAAAAGAATAATGGATTAATCCTTTATTTGTCCACTGCAGAGTAACCATAAGTTTTTTTTTGGTATAACGACGGCTTGGGTGCGTATCCTGGAGCTTCATTTGCATTTAACCATTGTCCAGATTTTTTTCTGTTATCATACAGAATCCACTGTTCATCACAAGCAATAATTCGATTTAAAAATGGCGTTCTATCATTTCGAATCATGAATGAAGAACACACCTCTAAGCGTTTCAATTTCTGATCATCTGTCAATTCATGCGGCACCCACTTATCCAGTTTTTTAACCTTTCCTATTGCAGCGAGGTGACAAGAAACAGTCATAACACTAACACTTAAACTCGTGACCGGTCAACAATGTGTTAATAATAAAAACTCATATTTCTCGTCACTTTGCCCGCGGGACAAAGTTACTTGTATCTATAATGACAAGAAATGTTTGCTTTGTCAGCTCATATGTTTCAACTTTAATCATTAAGTGTAGTTCTCAGGTACTTTTTATGTTCAAATATGTTATGCTGTAAAAATCAATAAACAGTTTTCGCTTCTATGTTTCTCCCTATTTTCCCGTGCTACATACTAGTTATAATGAGAATTAATCTCGCCCACGATACAAAACCAACCGGACGAAATCCTACAGAAAAAATCTCAGAACTACATTCGTAAATCTCTCTCACCGCGAATCCGAATTCGAAATCGCTAATGAATTTCTCCACGCAGCAACTCTCGCCGTTCAGTCCGTTCGTACGGAGTGTTTCGGTTTTTCATGACAGCAAGAAAGGCATGTCAGAAGCATATGGTCCACGTGTTACACGACGCTCTTTTAAAAAGTATTGCGCGCACCGCAGGCATTAATTATAAAAGCACTCTGAAGTTGAAAATTCCGCATGTGTGTTACGATTCGTTTGTTTTTGAATATTGTTACGATTCGCATGAACAGAACTGAACCGGAGTGAACATTTGTTAGGCGAGTGCGGGCGGGGCGTGCTCCTTTTTTCCGGGCACGGAATCCGCTTAAAATGTTTTCGTTCGTCACTGATTTACGAAACGGATGTGTTTGTTTATTTAAAGATTTTATCAATTGAGATTAGGCGAGAACGGCCAGTCTATTAGGCACTTAGAATAATCGGTTTTTAAATAACGGTCCGTGCTTTCTAACAACGCGGATTTCGTCTCTCTCTCTCTCTCTCTCTGTTTGATTTGTTCATAGTGTTGTATTAAGAATATATTGGCGACATAATATTAGATAAAAGAATCCATATTAAAAATTTAACACTATATATTTTTTTAAAATTATTTTCGGACAAGAATACGGGTGAATATACTGAAAAGTTTAAATAAAATTTCTTTTAGACTATTATTTTAGACTAGATACTGATCTGGAGGACATGTAATTTCAGCTCGATGGTACAACAAGCCAGCTACCATACAGTTGATCAAAAAATTCATTTATCGAACACGAGTTTTCCCGATCGAATTATTTCCAGAAATGGAGACATTAAGACCATAGAGATTCTGCGATTTAACACAGTTGGACTAGATTCCTTGCGATCATGTTAACAGACAGGTGTGCGCAAATAATCTTAAAACAGTTTTCTGACTGAAGAGATGAAATCCGAAGATTCATTCGTGAGATAGAGCCCGAATTGTATGGGGATGTGATTGAAAATTTTAAGAAAATAATGGCTAGTTGTAAGAAAGCACGCGACGGTCACTTACACGATATTATTGTTCACTTATAAATGGCACATCCGCCACTGTTGTTTACAACAAAAAAAAACATTAAATTTCAACGCGAATTCTGTATTTTATTTTAAATTAAAAAAATGCATCCTTATTGAAAAACCCTGCTGTATTCTTCCAATAATTAACTCTTAATATATCATTTAATTTCATGTATATATATATATATATATATATATATATATATATATATATATATATATATATGCATATCTGTGTATAAGTGTATCAGACACGTTTGCATATTTCCTTGCAATAATTTTTCTTTTAAGTTCTGTTACCTTAATGAACTGCATTTGAAATTAAAAAATCGTTTTTTATAATTGTGCAACAACTAAAAGTATGGTGTCTCATTTAAACAGACTTGTTAAGAAAAAAAGTGGGTGGAATAACTTGTATGTGTTTGCAGCCGCTCTCTTTCTCTCTATACATACATACATATATATATATATATATATATATATATATATATATATATATATATATATGTGTGTGTGTGTGTGTGTGTGTGTGTGTGTACGTGTATTCAAAAATGAATACTCAAAACATTATGATAAATCAAGCGAGGGTACAGATCCACCGCGCCGCCATACATCTATATATCCAGACACTCGATTCTCGACTTTCCTCGTGCACCCACGGGACCAATACATTCCATTTATCAGACACCGCACAAGCGTCCGACCTCCGATGAATTTTCCGAACTCGCGCCGGCATACATGGCGCACAGCACGTTGGTGGAGGGTTTGAAGTTTCGACCACTCGACGACCGCGCCGACATGAAAACGCGTATTTGTGTGTGTGGATGAATGGAACGGTCTCGTTCGTCCACGGACGTACACTGGAATTTTTTGTGTCCTTTTTGAACTGGTTGACATTTCAATCAGCGTCTCGAATTGCCCGCAATTTTGTTGCTGTTTTGCTCGACAGATTCAATTACTGTAATAACAGCAATAGTTGTGGTTCGGTCGATTTTAACTTTATGTACATTCTATTGCTTCTTTTCTCTTCCTATTATACACATATTATATATATATATATATATATATATATATATATATATATATATATATATATACATATATATACACAATAAATCGAACAACTTGACTAATTCATATCAAAATTTCGAATCAAATTCCGAAAACCACTATTTTGATATTAAAAAAACTTTTATGTAACCGTAATTCCATGTTTGTATTAGAGATATTTATTTTTATATTTCTTATATTGAGACTAAAATATGAACCAATAATAAAGATGTATTTGAGTGTTGTTTAAATAATAACTATTTTTAAAATATTACTGGTGTCGAGTTGATTAAAAAAGAACAAGTTCAATTAATAATATGTTTACTTAAAATAAATCACTCTGATGCGGGGATTTCTTTAAATATAAAACTATCACCCATTCCAAAATTTCTACCTTAGACTGTCGTCTAAAGCAGATAAAGAAGGAAACAATGGTGTTATTTGAGGATTTTGGGACTTTAGTGAATACTGAATATATCAATGTTCATAATATTTAAAATTTTCTGATTAAATTTCATGAATATGATTGTGATTTTTAGGTTAGTTAAAATAACTAGTCTGATGAATATATTTTATATGCTAGTGTTACATGTTGTCTTTTTTTATCCAATACTTTCCAGTTATTTTCGCATTTTAATAAGGTAATGAACTCGATAAAAAAATAAAAATTCAAATGTACAATGGAATATTAGAGGTGGAGAGCGAGCACCATTTAAATTTACTACTCATCCTGGCTCAAATTTCATTATTCTCCATTCGTCAAAAACTAAATGTGTGTTCTATATAGAAATTTTTTAGATTATGACTTGCTACACATAATAGTGGAGAAAACTAATTTATATGCTGAGAAATATTAGGAAAGTCGTCTGAATTTGAAAGAACATTGAAGATTTAAAAAAATTGATGTCAGCAAACAGTAATGAAATACGTTTTGTGAATTATTTACCAATAAAATTAAAAAAACAACCGAGAAAAATTATCATTTTGTTATGATTAAATTCAAACTTATAGCAAGTGAATTTATTGTGTTTTTGTCCAGTATATTTGTCATTGCTTAGAAATAATGAAGCACACCAGTGCACATTCTGAAAATAAAATAAAATGCTTAAGGGGTTAACAGTGCCCACGAGAATCCCTCAGTTCCATAATTACTAAAAACCCCGTTATGAATCAATTAAACCTTACTGAGAATTTATTGATAACTATTAGGTTGATAGGAAAATAATTGCGGTTTTTGTAGGGTTACTAGAAAATAAAACAAGACGCTTAGGGGTTAACAGTGCCCACGAGAATCCTTCAGTTCCAAATTACTAAAAATTCCATTACGAATGACTTAGACCTTACTGAGAATCTTTTGACAACTATTAGGTTGGTAGGAAAATAATTGCGATTTTCTTAGCTTTGCTAGGAAAATAAAACAAAACACTTAAGGGATTAAGAGGGACATTATGTTGAAAAATAAAAATAATTTTACTGCCCTATTATCTTTCTATTCACTTCTAAGAATTTTTTTAAACCCCTTCGTATATGTATATATATATATATATATATATATATATATATATATATATATATATATATATATATATATATATATATATATATATGTATGTATGTATGTATATATATATGTGTGTGTGTATGTGTTTCGTATTTATATATGTAGACATGTAATTCGACAGTCGACAAACAAACACAGGCACGTCATCCTATGACGTTTCCACATTCTACCCTGACATTCCGCTTCAAAATACCCACGCGAACGCTCGCAACAGCACAATCTGCCCTCATAAATCACGTTTTTCACTTTATTTAACAGATGATCTTGTTATCCCGCCGCGTTGTGTGCGTTTGTGCGTGCGTGCTTGTATGTACGCTTGCATCGTACCCACACACATGTATATATTTATATATATATATATATATATATATATATATGCGTGTGCGTGTGTGTGTCTGTACCGACATATAATAACACACATCGCACTTGTATGTAACTAGCGGCGGCGTCGCAAGGGGTGCGCCTGGACTAACCGGCCTGCAAATGACCGCAAAACCACAAATAACACGCGATCGACGTTTTATATCAACATAAAATCATATCTGTTCCGTAACTACAATCCGGCCGACATCATCGTTTTATGGATTAATGTCAGCGTCGGTGCACGTTCGTCGGACTCGGTTTCATAAAACAGTTTAATTGAAATACGGTTAATTAATGACTGGATTAATGATTGCATTCGAATGCAAATATGTGTAAATTTCATCGAAATCCTCTCTTATTTATCTACGTCTCTATATCTGTATATACATTTATATATATATATATATATATATATATATATATATATATATATATATATATATATAATTTGCATGCTCAATAAACAATGCCCCTTTAATGTTTAACAATCATGCATTTGCTGTTAATAATATTAAATATTTGAATTATTAGTAATATTATACGAATTATGTGTATAAATTAAAAGTATCATAATTGTAAAGTATAGATGTGTGTGTGTGTGTGTTGTTTGATATGAAGTTATAGAGTATAATAGTTGAACCATCAATATACAAAATTCATCAATATTGAAAATTCGACGATTGATTTAAATCTGTTTCGAAACAGGCTGTTGATTTAAACGTGAATGATGATATTTTATTTCTATGTATCGAAGTATCATGTGTACAAATCATTTCGATCCCTTTTTTTAATAGAAAATGATAATATGAAACACATAGATAAAATGAAATCTAAACTAATACTAGAGCTATTTACCGTATTATTCCGAATATAAAACGGCCCTAATTATTGATTCAATGTGAAAGCACCGAATTAAATTTTACACATAATATTTGTAACAAGATTCGTCTAGGAAAATTGCATTGTGGATAAGAATTCTGCATAAAATAATAATTAATGTTTGTATTGTAAGATTTCTTTTTTTATTTCATTCGAAAATCTCATAACATCCAATAATTATGAGCTTCTGTACAAAACTTTACAGCTATCTATGTATGAGTATATATAAACGTGTATGTATATATATATATATATATATATAATGTATTTTGTTCTGAAAAATGTGTTCTCTTTATCTAAAAAGTATTCGTGTTATTTTAATGTACATCAAAGGACATTATCGTTCTGAATATCTGTGTGTATGCGCTCTCGTTTGTGTTTTTATGAAAAATGTCAGCGTTGAAAATTGGATTGACGTTAGAATGAAGCCGGAATGCGTTTATTTCGATTCTATTTATCTAAAAAAAAAATCCCGGTTCGAAACGTTAAACATGTTATCTGATAAATGTATACATGCGTAGATCTCTGTATGAGAATTTTGATTGATGCGATAGTCATTAAACAGGTCGACAAATAAATAAATGTATATGAAAATGTGATTAGTTTTAATACAGATATGTTTTAAACACAAAATGATAACTGTACTAGTTTTGGTTTACACATCTCTGTCATTTTGTAATGTTCGATATGATTTTTGTATTATTTCATGAAATGAAACCATATAGTCAAGAGTTACTTGAGAATTGAAAATCTTTTGTTCTCTTTACAGAGATTTTTTTACATTTTTCTAGATAATACATTTTAATTTCTATGAATATAATTTAGCGTTTAATAATCTTCTTGATTCTATTCTAAAAGACACTTTTTGATCTTCTACGCATCCAATAACAGTGGCAGACCGATTTATTATTCTCCACAGGGTGACATATTAGGTTGGTGTGAAAATAATTGCGGTCTTTACGTATCGAGTAGTGTTTGAACTTACATCAAAGAAATCTGGAAGACTTTTTGTTTTTCATTACAATATTCTTTAAGTTTAACAGATTATTAATATGTTTCTATTAGGTTGGTGTAAAAATAATTGCGTTTTTTACGTGTATCGAGTGTAAAGACGCATGTATCAGTTAAAAATGATATTTATTAATCAAAATAAAGACGATTCGCCTGCACACATTTCTTTCATCGAGAGACAAGTTTGTTTATTCCTACAAGATAGAATTCTGGAGTCCTGGAATTAACGAATTCATCGAAAGCGCTTTGAGCTGATGCTTGATCTTTGAAAACGTTCTCGAGTAGAAAATTACTCAAATGTTTAAAAAAATGATAATCTGTCAGAGACAGATCTGGAGAATAAGGTGAATGAGGTAAGGTTTCATAACACAGTTCATTTAATATTTTTAAAGTCGTTTGTGTGATGTGTGGTCGGGCGTTGTCACGAAGAAGAATTTGTCCTATTCGATTGACTAATGCTGACCGTGAACGATGCAACTTCTCAAGCATTTTTTTTCAATTTCCTGACAATATTTTTCTGCTGTTATTGTTTCACCCGGATTTAAAAAGTTGTAGTGAATGATGCCACTTTCCGACCACCGAACAGTGACCATAAACTTTTTTTCATGAAGCTTTGATTTAGGTAACCGTTTTGATGCTTTTACTTGATGTAGCCACTGCGGTGAACGTTTCTGATTGTTGTAGAGAATCCATTTTCTATCATTTGTGGCAATTTGATCAAGAAAGGGATCATTTTAGTTACACAAAAGAAACGCAGAGCAAACTTTGTATCACCGAACTGCTTGATAGTTCATTTAATGCGACATCCATTTATCCAGCTGTTTTGTTTTTCCAATTAGGTTCAAATATCGAACAACTCTTAAATGATTAACATTGAGTTTTCTTCTACCACCTCTCTAGTTGTTTTACGTGGATCCGCTTCAAAAATGGTTCTTGAATCATAACTGTCTATAGATGACGGACGTCCACGACCCTCCTTATCATCAAGGCTTTCGTTTCCAATACGGAACCAGTGTTGAGCTATATGTTCGCTAATTAACTCTTCGCCAAAAACAAATTTGATATTTTGAACAGCTTCTGTTGCTTTACATCCCAATTTAAACTCGTACAACAAAATCGCGCGAATTTTCTACTTTCCACGACTAATTTAAGTGGTTATATCGAATATTACTAAAGAATGAAAACAGTAGATATAAGCTGAAACCAATAGTGATAGTTTCATTGTTTACAATGATGTATCAGATGACTATAACAAAAGATATAGTAAGTAGAAAAATCGCCGCCAGACTTAAATGATAAAAACCGCAACTATTCTTATACCAATCTAATATTTAACGCTCAGCAACGTTTATCGTTCTAGAAAGATCAAAAATCTGAAAATGTACCTATTGTGCGACATCATCACACCGCACACAAACAAACAGAATAAATGAACGTCTCGAACGCGCCATTAAAAAACACTCTAACATTTTTTCTTCTTTTATTTCCCATGTACCCGATGCAAAGTCAGAAGACACGCGGACATAATCCCTCGTATGACATTAAAAGTTCGAGCGGACGCAGAAAACAAAATCCGTATAATTCATTGTACATAAAATATTTATCCACATCAATTCATCGTCATAAAATATGAATGCGATTGATGCGAATAAAGTACTCCGGGACATCATCTCGAGTGTACTTAAAACTCGCGGAGATAAATTATCGCCGTGTAAAAAATTACACGGCGGGAGAGGAAAAAAAAATACAAATTTGAGCTGGAAAAACATCGCCGTACATTTATCTCGCCTGATAAATTGCATTAATTTTGTTGTAACATTAAAAATAAGTTTGCGCCTTGGTGGGAGACACGGACGCGGACACTCTGTCTATTTCACGGAAAAAATGTTCGTCGGGAAGAGCAAGAATTAAAATACCTAGTGCGGAACGAACAATATAAATCGAAGGGAGTGTGTTCGTATCCGACGGACGAGACGACATTCCAACAGTTTCTCTTTACATGTTGGATTTAATTAAACACTTACAGGCGTGCAGTCGAAACATCGGGAGTGACGACTGACATTAATACACACAAGCACAAACATATATATATATATATATATATATATATATATATCGGATAAATAAAAAAATTAAATCTAATTCTATCAAAGGAATGATATTTTTATAATTTTATTTAACAACAAATCGATTCTCCATTCTTTTCTCTGACACTGTGTTCCATCTTTCTAACAATTTGTTAATCCACGCGGAGAACAATCCTGTCTTTCTTTAATGAAATTATCAACGGATTCTTCAATTTGGTCTTGTCTTACAAATAGTCGTTTGATTAAAAAGTTTTAAAGTGCTTGATAGATCTATGACTATTGAAATTCATATGGGAAAAAATAAAAAGAGGATAATGAATGTACTAAAATTGTCATCTAAATTAATTTCACTGGATTTGTCTTGTTGATATTGACGATTGATATTATGATTTGTCATAGTGGAATATATTTAAAATTTCTGTTAGTCAACGATGGACGAGAATTATTCAGTTAAAATCTGGTAAAAAGCTCTAAATATGATAAAAAAAACACATCATAAGTCGCATGAATCTTGTAGAGAATCTGTTGATAATTATTAGGTTGACAGAAGAACAATTGCTGTTTATGACCTTCAAATTCATATACATTTTTCAATTTTTTGATTTTTCTAGCTGTTTCAAGCGATCCAGAACTGTTGGACGACTAGCGACTAACTTTTGTGCAAGCTCTCGAATTGTTGTGTGTGGTTATGATTCAACTAACGCTTTCAATTGCTCGTTATGAACTGAAGAAGGACGCCCGCGAATTTCTTCATCTCAAAGGCTCTCGTTCCCAGTACGAATTTTTTAAAACCACCATACTCTTCTTAACAGTATCCACACCAAAAGCATTGTTTATTTTAACAGCAGTTGCTGTTCCTTTACCACCCGTTTTGAACGCATACAAAAAAATGCTCTTATTCACTTCTTTTCCAATTTCAATGCAGTAGCCCAATTTGAACCATAATTAATAATATAACCAAAGTCGATATTATGAAAATACAGATCGAAAAATGCACTTTAAAATGATATTAACATGAACATAATGACAACTTTCATTGAAAAAAATGAAGGTTAGAATTCAGAAAACAAAAATCTCAATTATTTCTCTATCAACATAATACCAAAATCATCGGTTAGTTTACAAGCAATTTCTACTACTGTATCACCCGTTTTGAACTCATAAAAAAATTGCTCTTATCTGCTTCTTTTCCATCTCTTAGTCATTTGCCCAATTTGAAGTGAAATTAACAACAAAATCAAAGTCGGTGTTACCAAAATACAGACCGAGAAATGCACTTTAAAACGATATTAACATGAACACAATCAAATTAGACTTTAACTGAAAACAATTATGTTAGAATTCATAAAACGAAAACCGCAATTATTTTCCTACTAAATGTAGATGATGACAGAAACTTTAACACGATCAGTGTTTTCTGATGTTCTTGCTTTTCTTCTGGACCGTTGGTGATTTAATCGCAATTATTTTCGCCAAAACAAAAACCGTAATTCGCGGGCGTCCTTCTTCAGTTCATAACGACCAACTGTTAGTTGAATCAGAACCACGCATGACCATTCGAGAGCTTGCACAAAAGTTAAGCGCTAGTCGTCCAGCAGTTCTGGAACACTTGAAACTGCTTAAATTAAAAAATGTATACGAAACTGAGAAGCACAAACCGCAATTATTTTTCAACCAAACTAATATCAGTAAAAATTGGTAGTTATTACTGGAGATATCATCAGAAATAAACGATTCATTTACAAATCGTCAGCAAACGATGTGCTTAATTAAAATGATAAAAGAGATGTGAATTATGAAAGTTATTAAAAAGTCATGTAAATAAAAGAGCGAGCGAGAGACTTCAAACCCCTAAACATTCTTTAAAACATCAAACGTACACGCACGCGTTCATACTTGCTCACTCCTCGCACGACACACCTGCGAATAAAAGAAATTACCAATCTGATAACGAAAAAAAAAACATACTCATTCTTTCGCACGCAAACGGGCAACATGCGTGTCCTGAACGCACGTGCGCGGCGCATCGGTGCCGAAACCGCCGCGCCGGGACTACACAGATTTGTGTCTTGTTCTGTGTGTGGATAGTTTGCCCGTAATCTGGGATTGAATGATATTGACCCAGATTCCTGCGTATCTCGTGCAGCGACCGAAACGTGCTGCGGGCGATACAGCGCCGACCGACGCGGACGGAACGTGAGCGAGCGGGACAGACAAGTCGAACAGGATCTCTCGCGGAAAAAAGGGTTTATCGTCGGGGTGCGTTCGTTCGACGGGCCGCCGATACGCGCGAACTACTCGCCCATTTCTTTTGACCAGTGGCGCATGTTAAACGAAACGTATTATATAATACGTGGCATGGAAATTCTATAAATGTAATATATTTTAAACGAACTCTATAAGTGTGGATATGGCGCGTTTGAAATAAAAATATTTGTTTAAAAAAAATTACGACATGCTCAAGTTTTAATATGAAACCAGCACGAAATAATGAAATGTTAATATTAATTTCAGAGCAAATAAAAGGTAGACGTCGGTATTTTAATGTGAGCTTGATGAATAAAAGACTTCCACTCTGTACTACACTTAAATAAAGACGAATGAATTCCAGTAGCGCTAAACGCTTTTATAAAAAGTGTCAAGCACAGAGTCTACGATTTTCGAATCGTTTAAATTACACGATGAGAGATGCCTGTGAGGTTTGCTGAATCAATGCATGGAAGATGATAAGATCAGAGACTATGCGTGGCAGAATGTCACTTAACGATCCAATCAAAACTTAAATAAATTGGAAATAATGGAAAATTATAACAATTAACCACCACAAAACCGAACAAATATTTATCTGACACACTTTCTGGTTATTTTATCTAATTAAAAATATATGAAATCGATTTTTCTCCGATGTGTGTTTTAATTTTGTATTAGTATTCGGCGGTTTCTAGCCTTAAACCGTAAATATCCATCTATCTATTTTAAAAATATTACATTCGGGTGTTAAAAAGTGTTTATAATAATTTAGAATGTAAAAGAATACTCAGTCAAATCAGATCAAATTTTATTAACTGGATCTGTGCCCAATAAAAATCTGTACGGCTGGATTTTAAAAACTCCTCACTGAAACCTTCTACCCAATCATTAAATCATTAAATATTGTTCAAGACGATTCACTAGGATGGAAGAAAAACGCACTTCATTCTTTACTAAGAAAGATTTAATTTTTTGCCGCGATTATGTATTTGTGAGGTATTTAGGGATGAGAGAACTTTTATTTCCAACAAGATAGTACATCTTACCACTACGATCGTGATGTGAGGGCCTAACTTGATAAAAATTTATCAGACAGATGAACTGGATATAAAGGTAGCATTGAATATCCCCAGCGCTAGCCAGAACTCATACCAATGAACTTTTTAATGGAAATACATCGAAGATAAAGTTTATGGGATAAACTCGCTAACAGTTAATGAATTGAGAGCATGCATTGAAAGAAAATTCGCCCAAATACCAAACCATACCATTCGTTCTGTTTTCGATTCTATTGCTTCACGTTATCAGCAGTGCCTGGACTAGAACGGTCATCAATTTGAGAACTTGAGATAAATTAAATAATTCTATATCTATTTTCTTTGATTTGGAGCTTTAACTCTTGTTACACCTTAATAAATACTAAATTTATAATCATTCAAAGTGTGTGTACATTTTTTGGGATGTCATGTATATATATATATATATATATATATATATATATATATATATATATATATATATATATATAAATATAATTATTTTCGAATATCTTTCGTTCTCTTGGCGCATCCGTACATCATATTTGAAGATTGCGAACCCGAACCAAACAAAACCGATCGTACAGAAAAAAAAAACTTGCTCGTCGACGTACGCCACTGTCCGAAGACTGAGTCGGGTGCATTACTTCAGACGGTCGCGCGCCATAATCGTAGACCGGGTCTCGTGGCAAATTGTTAGTGAAATTTCGTCGCGATAATGTGCCGTTCACACTTGGTATTTGTGCGGCACGTGGAATTCCATCCGAACCTTTACCTTCTTTCCTAGATTCGTGTTAAATCGCGCGAGTACATTTTATTTATTTTTCTTTTTCGACGAACAACACTCAACGTGATGCCGTTAAGACAGCGTCGACGTCTTCATTGTTCACAGTCGACCTCGAACATGTGACTTTTCTTTACATAAGTGAGAGTGTTTCGATTGATTCTCGTCGCTCGTTCGGAATTTTATTAATTATTTTCATACAGCCGTACACGGTTTTTTTCAATTTATTTCTTGTAACGTTATTGAGATTGAAATCTATATAATTTCACAAATTAACTTCTTTCTCTCGTTCCCTAAACAAGTTTAATTAAAAAATTTCAGTATTGATTATCAGCTTTTTCAATTTTAATAACGTCTTTTAAGACAATGTGTCGGTCTTCGAAAAACCAGATATATAAAACGAGAAATAAAATTTTAACAAATTAATTTAACACATATTTAAATTTTTAATTTCAAGCAGCAACCATAAATCATATTTTTCAAATAAAAATTCAATTATTGATTCTTACTTATACGCATTCTGATAGCAAATCTATCATCTTCAGTGTTAAGGTACAGAAAAATTTAAAATTCTTTATCTTAAAAAATAAACTACAGAAAAATCTTTACTCCAGAGCTGTAAGGATGAGAATGAGATGAGATTAGGTGAGAGTAATGGAATAATTTAACATTCTGATTCTTGCTTATGCGAATTCTAATAGAAAATCAATCATTCTCAAATTAGTAAAGTACAGAAAAATTCAAATTTAATTATCTTTAAAATGGAATAAAGAAAATTCTCCATTCCATAGCGATACGGATGAGCAAGATTAAATTGAGTAAGAATAATGGAATCATTGATCGTTTTTGATCCTTGCTTATATGAATTTTGAGAGTAAATCCATTATCTTCAAAGCGTTAATTTAGAGAAAAATCCAAATTTCATTATTTCAAAAATAAAATACAGAAAACTTCCTACTACAGCTCTGTAATAAAAAAAGGAACTCAAAAATTATCAGTAATCATTTCTTGGAAATTTTCAATTATAAAAAAATTTGTAGATTGTCAGCTGAGTGAAAAAATCTCTTATGAAAAAGAATTTAACCAGAGTGTCAGAACTGAATTGTGATTTTTTTTAAATTCTATATTTTTATACTGAAATGTGTTTTTTTTTCTTTTAAACAGTAGAAAGGGTGAAAAATTTTTTATATACTTAAAATCTGTATGACAATGTACATGATTTATGATTATAGAAAAACACCCTACCACTTGTTTCCATTTAATTCATCAATGTCCCGAAGACCATCCGGTACGAATAAAATTTTAATCCATCGAAACGAACACTCCTCAGCATCGATCTTCGTATCCAATTAAATTCTTATCGATAAATAAACCCAGGTCCGTCGACTCGCCTCGTGTAAATAATGTGTAATTTACGTACACAAAATGTTAAATAACTGGAAATCTTCACACACACACACACGAACGGGTGCGAGGGCCGTTGTTTGGTTTCTCTTGACAATAAATATCATATCGTATCTATTGAATCCACCACCACATACACGCCGAATATATTTACAATGTACACACACACACATCTATTGTACACACTAACCAAATTACACGTATGGATTTATATCTGCATGTGGGCTTACATGAACGAAATGAATTTCAGTACGCGTTAGTTTAAGGCCGACACGTTTATTTACATATAGTTTTGTGTTCGAAAAATACGGTTTGTTTTCAATAAATATATTTTTTAATATTAAAATAACATATGTATGTATATATATATATATATATATATATATATATATATATATATATATATATATATATATATATATATATATATATATGGGAACATATAACTTTACTCCGGCTGTCTGGTACCTAACGAATCCCCTAACGTCGAATGAGAGAGATAGCAGAGGTGATAGTCATCTCAACTAATTAAACTGATTTCATTTTACATAATGAATTGCGTATGAAAAAATTTTCCCAAGATAGATGCCGCGCTTGCTCATTGCAGTGGAAAAACGAGTCCAACTTCTTGGAACTGTTTGAGAACAATCCAACGGATTTCAACCGTCGTTCTGTGACCACGGATGAAACATGGGTTGACCATTATCATGCCAGAATCGAAAACGCAATCACAATAGTGGACTGGACTCGGTTGAACGACTCAGAAGAAGATAAAGACGGTTCACTCGGTTGGAATGGTGATAGCGTCAGTTTTCTGGGATTCGAAATGAATTCTCTTGATCGACTATCATCAGAAGGGAGAAATATTACTGACCAGACAATGCAGCATTTCTGGATAAGTCAAACGCAGCAACTGCGGAAAAAATTCATGGAATAGCTAAGGAAAAAGTGTCGTTTCACAATGACAAAGCACTGGTTCATTCAAGCGTTGCCAGTGAGCGAAAAATGACCGAAATGAGGTTCGAAATCCTTTCGAATCCACCGTATTCGCCTGATTTAACTACCTTGGACTTCTATCTGTTTCTGAAACACTCTTGTCTAACTCTTCACGCACGCTAATGATTTTAGTTGTCTACGCGCCCTTAATCCACAAATAACCAACTCTCTTCTAGTTCTTCTGGAGTAGTTGTGAAAATGACTATATCGTCAGAAAAGCAGATATGATAGCATTCTTTGTCATTGTAGTTAGACGATTTTAACACTTTTTCCAAGGCTGCTCTCATCATTTTTGTAGAAATTGCAACTCTCTTTCTTATATCTTGTTCAATTTTATTTTTTTGTGTTTCTTCGTATATATATATATATATATA
Organism: Acanthacorydalis orientalis; assembly: GCA_034766995.1. Classification (NCBI taxonomy): domain Eukaryota; kingdom Metazoa; phylum Arthropoda; class Insecta; order Megaloptera; family Corydalidae; genus Acanthacorydalis; species Acanthacorydalis orientalis. The sequence continues at coordinate 47,542,617 of CM068317.1, forward strand.
TATATATATATATATATATATATATATAAATATATGTGTGGGGGTGTATATGTATTAATTTTGTCATCTATTTTGGAGAAATTTCAACTCTCTTATATCTTGTTCAATTTTGATTTTTCGTATTTCTTTGTATATATATATATATATATATATATATATATATATATATATATATATATATATATATATATATATATATATATATATATATATATATATATATATATATAAATATATATGTGTGTGTGTATGTTGTAATAAGAGAAAGCAACCGATAGGTAACTGAAATTATTAACTGGGAATTAAGGAATATAAAAAGACACAGAGAGAGAGAGACCAATAAATTGGTGTGAGAAGGAGATTAAAAATTTTAATGGAAATCAGTGAAGAACAGATGCACTCAATCGTACAAAAATGCGAAAACATTTAAGAGACCTCCATCCAGCAGTGGATTGACAGAGTCTGACGGTGCTGATGATATGCATGTTTATGCAAAAAATGTGCATCGAAGTGAATCGCTCGAAACAAATTACTTAAAATAACAAATCGTTTCGGTGGAAGTACTTCTGCAAATTTAAATAACTGATATTGCTGACAATGTTTGTACAACTGTAAAATGTAATAACTTTATTTTGACAGTTCGTACATACATACATACAGCGCATTACACTTCGTTGTTTACTTAAACCGGTGTGTTGTAACGTTCGAAATAAAATATCGTTCTAGGAATAACAAACGTAATTAAAAGTAAATTAATTAAACGCCGCGCACATAACTTTTTACACGTGAATTTTGCATTCATCTATGTGTGTACATATAAGTATATATATATATATATATATATATATATAAATAAATATGTGTGTGTGTGTGCTGTGTGTGTGTATATGTGTGTAATTAACTCTCGAAATGATATTTGGAAATACAAAAGCGCTTGCATTACTTTAGTATAAAATATATGCTTGTTGCGAAAATTAGTTACAATTCTTGATTTTTACCAGACGATATCGACAAAAACACTGAAAACTCTCAACATTGATCATATGAATGTTTGTCTGTCAGATACAGCTATATTTATTTCCACCTCTTCGATTAATGCCACTCTTCGGAATTAGACTTACATGGAAACGCTGTCGACAATCACCGAGTTTATTCTCTAAGTAACTCAAATATCGTAGATACTGGAACGGCGCACGGTGTTCTCTATAAACGTCGATACGGACGATAATCAACGTACAATACAAGCAAAAAAAAAACTATGTACATTCGATATCAAACGGTTTCGTAAACGCGAATATGGAATTATGGAAACTTGTACAAGCGCAGAACGAAATTAAATTTCGATTTTGTTTGAAATTTCACTCAGCTTATGAAAACACGAATTTCCATATAAAACTGGTTATGTAGACATAGATAACATTCGGCGAGGTGTTCTCTCTACTGAATTGAATCTAAAACACTACGAATATCTACCTTCGTACACACACATTATATATATATATATATATATATATATATATATATATATATATATATATATATATATGTATATACAAAAACACTGTATCTTAAAGTAGAACATCTCAACTATGTAGGAAAAAATTCCCCATAGAAAAAAGTCCCCACAGATGACCATTAGCCTAGGCAATGGTCTGTAACTTAAAGTAGAAATTTTGAACTATGTAGAAAAAATCGTGAGTCCCAAAAAATAGCTGTATATCTAGATAATGGCTTGCACCTTAAAGTAGAATGTCTGACCTACGTAGAAAAAATTCATGACTCCGCATGGATGACCGCATGTATAAATAATGGGCTATAGCTTGAAGTAGAACATCTCAACTATGTAGAAAAAATTCGTGAGTCCACACAAATAGCCGTACTTCTAGATAATGACTTGTACATCAAAGTAGAGAGTTTCAACCATGTATAAAAAATTCTTGAGTCCACACAGGTCGCCATATGTCTAGATAATGGTCTGTTTTTTAAAATAGAAAGTCGAAACTATATAAAAAAAAATCTTGAGTCGACACTGATGGCCGTATATCTAGGTAATGGCCTGTAACTTAAAGTAAAAAGTCTGAACTATGTAGAAAAAATCGAAAATTTTAAATTTGAACTTCTCATCATAAATCAATCAATTCTTTCAAAAATAAACGATTACGACCAAAATAGTTTTCATTCGATTATTTTGAAAATATTTCTCTCTCACCTAAAAAAAGATATTCAACAAATAGACTTTTCTGATCAAATCTTTGAATTGAAATTTATCAGATTTATTTGATTTCAGTTTATTTTTACAGCCATGAAAATTATCTAATCCGTATAAGTGACATACATGAATGAATTTATAGACTTTTTGTTAACAAGAAGACCGCAAATCAGTTAAAATACAATTTGTTTTATCCGAAAACCGAAAAATAAACCAAAAAAAATATATCCCGGTCTCAGAAATCTGATTAAAAAAATATTATTCATTTGTAAAAGTAAACAATTTTTCCGAGTTTACACCAATAATTTTAAACCAAAACAATCGATTTTTAAAAACTGTTACTTTTCATCACATTCTGTAAATCTTATTTTTTTGGATCAAAATCGAAAAATCGAAAACTTGAAAATTCATCATAAATTTGTAATCACATTACAATTAATTGCTTCAAAGATAAGTAATTACTATCAAAAATATTCTCATCTAATCAAAAATATTTATGGTCTGGCCAGAAAAAGTTATTTAAAAAATCGACGTTTTCCACAAATCCCAAAATTAGAATTTATTCGTTTGTTTGTTTGTTTTTTTTTCAATTCAGATGTGCAAAAATATAAATTGTATATTTAATGTATGAAAAGAGAAAACAGAATTGTTTTATTGATAGATTATTATTATTGTTTTATTGATTACTTCCATTAATCGATTTCAACGCCGAGCAGACACGGATTAAAACAAACGATTTTTTTCCCATACATAAATCATGTTCCGTCCGATCGACGAGAAATAAGCGAATTACATTTCCACACGGACCATCTTTCAATCCCGGCCGTACAATCGTCGCACAGCATCGACTTTAATTAAAACTCTCGCGAAACTCCGCGAATTCTCAGCCGACGTCTTCGGCACGTTTCAAAATAAAATAATAATTATTACTTTTGAACGGAACCGTTCCGCGCCACTTTCTCCGTACAATTTATTATATTCGAAAATAAAACGTCGTCGTAACTCGTTCGTAGTGAATAAATACGGGGAGTGAAAGAACAAAGAAAAAAAAAGTCGAAATCGATACGGTCGTTCGTCGGGACGACGACGACGACAGTAAATAGAGCTCGAACTCAAGAAGATCACGGGAATGTACATTAAATACATATAAAATAAACTGTCGTAAAACGCACGACGTTCGAGTACACACTTGTGACAATATTAGATTTGCGCGCGGATGGCTCGAACTGTACAATTAAATCATCATATAAAACAGAAACCGGATGCGGACGAACGGGGGACGAGACGCGCGCACACGGATCGGACGAACAGTTTTCGGTTTGTTTACAGCACCAGGATATATTTGTGTATAGGATGGAACGGAAATGAATTCCTGTAAGATCGAACACGGTTTTTAACAATTCATTAGTCGTTCATCTCTCTCACACTCTCTCTCGCTCTCTGCATTTCTACTAACACTGTTCGACAGACATTTTGTTAAACGAAACGATTCCTGGTCTTCTCTCATATATCAGATAACTAAGAAAGTTTTGTCGTTTTTGAATTGAGAAGAGAAAAACACTTGTGTGTTTTACAAAAAATAACTTAATTCATCAAAATATCCGCCTTCGCATTGGACAACCCTTTTCCAGCGAGAAGATAATTTATAAATTCCATTTTTATAAAAGTGATTATTTTTATTTTCAAAAAATGTAATCACCCCCATTTTTAAATCTTCTTCATTATTAAACTGTTTACCATGCATACGATTGTCCAAAGAAAAAAAAACAGGCGATAAACTGAAGGAGATATGTCTGGAGAATACGAGGAATGGGGAAGGATCTCCCATTCTAAATTCATAATTTTTGTTCCGTTCTCTACTGCAACGTGTGATCGTGCGTTTACTTGCAAAAATTAAACTTTTTTACGATTTTCATCTCTGGTCCGTTCTTGATGAAACTGTGTTTTCTTCAAACGCAGTACATATTTTTTTGCAGTTTCTCTAGCGTTAGTCCCGAGCTTAAATTCATAAAGCAAACTAGACTATTTTTCACAGACATTTTTAAGGGTTAGATTTTTTTTTAAATTAAAGTGAACAGTTTAAGTTTCATTTAAAACACTTACTAATATTACTGATAAAAAATTCTTGGAATCTTGTCCGATAACAAGTGTAAACAATTCATGGAATCATTGTACGGTATGACAGAGACAGAACTTTCCTGGTTATCTAATATATTCGTCTCTATCTATCGACGAATCTACATATCTATCTATCTGTCTATTTCAACATAACAAATATAAATTACCCCTATCCACATATTTAACTATCTACATGTATGTCTACATATCGTTCACCTACCTATCAACCTATCTACATGTTTACTTTTATACAATTTATTATGTATCTATCTTTCTATCCTAGAATATACCAATCTATCTATCTATCCGTTTATCATACATACCGACTATCTATCTATCTACCAATCTATCAACATATTTACCCATCTACATATATTGGGCTGTAATGCTTCAATCCCAAAATACAGACATCATTATCGACGTATCTACATATTTGCTTAGTTACCTATCCATCTACCTAATTAATGGTTTAAATATATTTGTAGAACATGTATGTTTTTCTACACTATTCTTCGGAATATGATCTATAATTTATTTTAATAATGATGTGTAAGACTAGGCTAAACAATGGTATGTCAATAAAAAGATGTCTACACTAGATATTTGTTTACCACTAAAATTTTGACAATCTAATCTACAACTTTAATATAAAACTCAAATATGGTGAGCATGTCGAAAAATAAAATAACATGAGTCTATATCTAACTTATGTAATACAGTAACTTATTTATATTCAAAACTAAAAAATATAGAACCATATTTTCTAGTTACCCTTATATATACATATATATATATATATATATATATATATATATATATATATATATATATGTATATATATACACATGTACATGTGTGTGTGTTTAAATGTGTGTACATCAAACGAAGAAGACCCTATTGCTGTTTTCACAACGGCTTGTTTTAAAATATTGTCCCCAGGAATTCGAGCGTGAAATTAATTTCTTTATAAATGATAATCTTACCCGGAAGTGATTTATGAATATATATTTTTAAATACTGAACGTTGTATAATTTAATGGAATAACTGCTCGAACGTTAATTCTCGTTAATTATGTCTACCAGGTGTAACTGATTTTTATAATCCGTTTACAAGATGATCGATTTACAAGAATCATAAATAAAAATGTCGTTCTTAAGGAACGAGACCAGTAAATTATACGGAGCTTTCGAGTTTCTCTCTATGAAATACTATGTAAATATTTCTCGATTTGTTTACCAGATTTTTCAATTTTAGTACCATAGAGAAAATTAATAAAATGTAAAAAAAACATGGAAAGAAAATCAGATATAAAAAATATTGTGTATGTTGTAAATGGATTTTTTAAACGGAACTCTAGTGGAGAACTCACACATGTTTACATTTAAATATTAGGCTGGTAGAAAAATAATTGCTATTTATAGTTTTAAAATTCATATACATTTATTTATTTTTTTCCGATAATATTTAACTTTATTAATCGAAATAAGCATCATTAGAATCGACACATTTTTACCAATTAATAACCAGTAAATTAATTCCGGAGTTCTGGATTTGTTAAAATTTTGAAATGAACTTTTGGCAGTAGCTCAGTTGTCGAAGACCTTACCTTGTAAGAAGTTGTCAAATGTTGGAATTCAGGTAAGAATTCAGAAAAGGAAACCCGCAATTATTTTTCTATCAACCTAATAAAAACAATATTTAACTGTTTTGTATACTGTAGAAACTTTCAAGACCCTTCAACAAAAATTGAGATTAAATTATCAATGATTTGTCATTAACCAAATGATACTTTTTTGTTCAAAATAAAAGAAACTGTTCTGCAATTTATATTTCTATTATATTCTCAAATATTATTCTTTTTTTAATTTAAAAATTACATCGTTCCATTTTTGAATTTCAATTAATTCAGTAAAAAAAAAGTGTTAAACTAGTAAGAAATATTTTTTTTCTGAGAAAATCAAATAACTGTTTAATTAATAACAAACATTTTTGTTAAGTTCTGTTAAGTAAACTGAGTCAGGAATTATAATCACTTTCAAATCATTGTTTTCCGTTCAAAACTAACTGTTAATTTTATAAACTTCTTATAGATAAACAATGTATTAAAAAGTATGTAAAACTCTAATTAAAATAATCTCTTCGAATTCTTTTCACTTACATTCGAAGCATATACAAATAATCGTTCTTTTAATTCGAGCGAAAAACTAATATTGTGCTTCCAACGTAAACGAACGGAAATAAACGTAAACACTAGCGCGGAGACAGCTTTTAATTGCCAAGTGTTGTTGTTGAACGGATGAACATTAATAAAAATAACAAACTTACGGCGGTGTGAGTGAGCGCGACGCGCGAACGAGCGAGCAGGGGAAAAAATTATTAGAACAGAGGTAGGTAAACATACTCAAAGTCCAAAGGTATTAACGCCCGCAAATTTTAACGCTGACTCGCTATGGCGCGACTTGATACAACGGCGCGCGAGGGCCTTTAACAAAAGAGACATAATTAGTAGTCAGCAGAATTGTGCGAGCCGCAGGCGACGGCGTACGAAAGAAGTGGTGGAAAGAAGTCGCGTCGCCGTCGACGGAAAGATGAAAGCGGCGGACCGGGAGCCGGCCTTATCTATTATACATTTCATTTTACTTTAGACGGATCGGAAAATGTTTACGGTCTACGTATTGGACCGTACGGTTCTCGTTTATTCTGTGTTCTTTTCATTCGGCCGAGTTAGTTCGGTTCGATGCATTTTTTTTATAAACAATAGAAATCATGTATGAAAATGAAATATAGTACGCATACATGAACATATACACTTTATATATATAAATATATAAGGTTGGTGGAAAAATAATTTCAGGCTCTACATATAGAGTATAAAGACACATATATCAGTGAAACTTACATTTATTAATCAAAATAAAGACTATTGTCCTGCACACATTTATCCCAACGGTAAACAAGTTTATTTATTCCTACAAGGTAGAATTATGGAGTCCTGGAATTAAAGAATTCATCGAGAGCGCTTTGAGGAGGATAAAATATTTTTAAAAAGCAGAAAAAATGTTCGATCAATCATTTCTGATGTTACTTGCACACATTTTGATGCCGATTCCATCCTCCACCTCAGAGTGTTAACAGATGGAAAAATATAAAGAAAAAATCGAATTTTGAATTTTTTCCTATTTATTTTTTCAATAGTATTGAAAAAAATCATTTCATTTGAGTAACTGAACTCATTCATTTATAGAGAATGTATTTTATAAATTTTCGTGTAGCCGCACTCTGATCTCTGAAATAAAATAGTAATAGAGTTCTGCTCCGATACAACATTTGATTGAATATATAAATTCATTTCAAACAGTGTTTATCCAGTATTTCCTCTTTAACAATGATCCGCCGTAACATCTCTCCAGTATTATTTCAAGCAACATTTTGCAAACATATCCGTCCATCCATCCCCGCGCACCAATCTAATCCTTTATGGAATCGAATACCTTTGACCACGAGACCATACAAGCGTTCAGTTTTCATGGGAACTGAGACGTGCTCGCAGTTTAACAAAGCAATACAAACAACATTCTTAGACAAATACTGACGGCGTGTACGTTTCGTTCTGAGAACGTCTCCCGTTCGAAAGAATATACCGAGAGTGAAAAGAAACTTATGTTTACATAGAATTGTATATAAAAGATATCGAGTTTTTTTTCTACTCCCCCCGTTGTCTATTTTCCGTACTCGCGCTCACCTAGTTCCGAGTTTCGGTGCGTTGTAGACAAGTTTCGTCGATGTAAGAGTTCTGTTCAATATCCGAATCGTTGGGTAAATGTTTGTTATGCAAATTCATAATTTAATTTATGTTCGTGTCTACCTTTCGATGAGGTAACTTACTTTATTTGTTTTTGATACGAATTATGATGAAACGGATACGATTCGGGCGCGTTGTACAAATAGACAGGTATTAATTATGTGATGAAATAGTTTTTCTCGTATTAATTTACGGATATTCGATTAAGTATTGAATTTGATACAGGGTGGTCTGAACTGTTTGACGAGCTTTCATGAACCAAGGACTTAAATTTGAAATCAGAAAAGTTTTAATACATCTTCTACAAATGACTTGTCTTTCACACTACAACTCATAAAAATAAATCATTTCCATCATCCTATCGTCCAGAAAAATGTATTGGTTCTTCTCTATTTACTAGATATAAAAAATAATTCAGGGCCTTTAAATTGAATCAACCGTAATTCTGATTAAAATTAAAAAAATTCCCCGTTGTTTTAAAATTTCCAGGTGTCCGTCTTGGGATCTAAAAACACTATATATGTTGGTGGAGCAGTTGACATAACCTCACAAAACAGTAACGAATACGAAGGTATCAGGAAAAGCAATATATTATGCAATCATACTTTTCGCATTTCAGTTGAAAAAAGTACTGCCGTGGCTGAAAGAATGATTTGTTGAGCTTCGAGGGAAAGTGTTGTCATGGATAAAATTTGCAAAAAACGTTAAAACGAGCAAAGAAGTCTGAAAATCCATTAAAACTTCATTGACTTAAAGCACTCATTTTTTTCAACGAGAAGTTTTGTCAGTTATTCGACAGATGGAGCAAAGTTATATAAAATATTGGGGATATTTTGAAGATTGGAATGTATTCTATTTCTATAAGAAAAGCACCGAATAACTTCAACTTTTAATTAAAATAATCAAATAATTTGAACTTTTCTTCTGACGTTTCCCTACCATTAATCGAATTTCTCCGTGCAAAATTCAATTTAAATATTGTAAATAACCGTAATGAAGCAACTAAGAAATCAGGAACTACAATCGATTCAGTATTCTCGAGATTTCTCGATAAATTTTAATTTAAACTTTTTATATCATATTTTAGTTATCATAAACCGATTGTCTCTCATTTTTAGAATACTAACAAATCAAATCACAATAAAATTATGTTTTTCACTACAACATGTCTTCTTTATGTTATTAAGCATGTAATTTATTGCAATGCACTCTTCCCTATTTAATTATAGAATGTCTTATTTATATTATTGAACCTGTAATTACAACGAATCCTCCCTTTTATTCATCTACATAAAAATACTGAAGGCTTACTTCTGTCGCATGTACATGAGCACTCACACCCGTTTTTTTTTAAAAAAAAAGGTTGATCTATTCATCTGACGATACACTGCGCTAAGAAAGCAACCTTAAACATTAGGATTCTACTTTACGCTCTACAATTCCACGTTTTCTTTGACACGATTTCAGTGAATTCTGTCATATTTCCGAAATACATTTATTCAAAATCATATTTGACAAAAAAAATGTTCATCCAAGCCTACTGTATAAGTCACTCGTCAGAAAATCAATATTTGAAGAACTTTCTAGCGGTCGAATAACGAAAACAGCCTAAAAGCTCATAATTCGAATCGATGTTTGTGTGTGTGTTATTCATGTATACATATATATATATATATATATATATATATATATATATATATATATATATATATATATAGGGAGAAGAAACATGAGTCGAACTAATTATAGTACTATCTGGCTGAAATTTCGAACGGTGCGCGCACAAAGAAAAAAGTAAGCCATAACGAGGAAGTTTTAATTTATGCAAATAAACGACGTGTATTCACTAGTAGCTTTTATTTCGTTATCGCACCGTACAACGAAATATCGACGTCTGTACGTCTACGGCCGACTAAATAATACGAAACCCGCAAGTGTTTCACTCGATCTCATTATAAAAGTACAGTCTGGAGTGGTTAGGCACTCGTCCGACGCTCTTTTATCTACAATCCATCCAATAGTCTGTTCCGCATCCTCGACACTGAAACGAATGAATGAACGAACGTATGGGGAAACGAAAGAACGAACGAAAGACACGGACCGAGCGACGTCGGACGGACATGGATTCGAACGACGACGACGACGGTGGTACGGACGGGACGATGGGGACGGGCGGACGACGACGACGACGCCGCGCGAGCGCGTCCCTGCAGCACCACCGGAGTAGTCTCTCGAGTAGACTCAAGTGTAGTCATTACTGTGAACTTATGTTCTGCTAGCTCCGCTAATATTTGCATACCTCGTAACTCCGACGGCGGCGACGCAGCCGCTCGCACGTCTCCACGAGTCTATTTCAAATGAGTTCGGGATGAAATTTATCGTACCGAATGAAAACTGTTACTGTTTCTTCTTTAATCCTCATAATGAAGATATTAACGGTACACCAGCTTTATTGTATCGTTGTGAACGTAACGCAGTTACAATACGAACGCACGACAATCAAAGAACGGCCTGTGTTCATTGAACTGGGATATGATTTTATTTGTAATCGTTTCATATTTCAATATTTTTCACAGTATATGGACAAATATTGTAGGAATGAAGGTTCATCAAATAAAAAAAAATAAACAGTGAAAAAAGAAAATGGGATAGTGCATGCGTATCACATAACGCCGACTCCAGCTTGTGTCGCATGGCCTCTCACCCAATTCCGATTCTCATCTCCAAGTGGCGAACCGTGGTAACTTCACTCAAGATCAGGTAACCCCGATGGCGGGAGGGGTCAGGAAACCTCAAAAGAAGCCTTGGATACAGGCAAAACGATGCAAAGGAACTATGGAGAGTGAGAAACTGGAGGATTTCCAGGCAGATAGATGTTCGTAGACAGAAAATTGAGGAGGTCAAAGTTTAATTTGGGTTGCAACGCCATCGAAGTGGAAGAAAAAAAGAAAATGACAAAACCGAAACTGCCGAAACTATGAAAATGATTTGTTCATCTTCGGAGGAAGATGTAAAGCATAAAACGTGCCAAAATGGTAAAATAGTGGATGCGATACGAAAATGCATATAGATTTCATCGACTCAAAGCCGCCATTTTTTTCGACAAGAGATTCGTCAGTTACCCGACAGATGTAGCAGATAATGGACGCTATTTGAGAACTGAAATATATTCAATTTTCTGTAAATATTTCTTTTATGAAAAAGACACCGGATTAATTTGTAGACCTAATAGTTTCACACAACAGACATCCCTGACCGTGAAAGAAAAACATCAAATCATCAAATTATGATATTGATTAAATTTCTCTTTCATAACTAAATTCCTTTATCAGTCCACAAAATCAACAAACGATTTCTCTGATTGAACAAATCAAATAAACGTTTTATCTCTACCTCGACGATCTGAAGATAATATCGTCGCGATCGAGACGCGCGCAAGCAAACAATAAGAGAGAAAAATCAAATCACTTATCGTACGTTTCTGTGGCATGACGACGAATCTATCGGTTACAAATCCATCAAACGTCCACGAGATTCGTGAGCTCGGCTGCACGAGGCGATCCGTCTGCAACAACTATCTCACACTCAACACCGTCCGTGCCCAATAAATTAGATAATAAGAAAAGTTGAAACGGCGCCGCATTTAATAGATTTGAATAAATTTAAAGTTTATCGCCAGAACATTGAACTGAAAATCCTATAAACGATTTACAAGTTTGCGTCGTTAAGTCGAGATATAAAACGCGGTAAGACATAATCAGCTTACACTTTCGGAGTAACGCGTTTATCTATCAGCCGGCACTGGCTATAAACGAAAGTTTCACATTAAATGTGTACGAGGGTAGGGTGAAAAGTTCCAGGCCTCGCGTGTGGAAATGCGCCGCTATGCTCAATATTCTGATGGTGTAGGATGATTTCATTCTTCGTACGGTTACGTTCGAAGCTTCAAGTCGATAAGTCGCTTAGTACTGGTTTGACAGCCCGTCGGAGTGAACTCCTCAAGCATCGTTTTTAAAAAGCTGTGCGCCAGATGGGTGCCCCGTTTGCTCACTCCTGATCAAAAACAATATCGAAAGGACATTTCATCCGATAGTTTGGAACTCTGTAAATGCAATCCAACTGAATTTTTGCGTACCGTTGATGAAACTCGGTCCATCACTACACTCCCGAGACCAAACAACAGTCGAAATAATGGACCAAGGAAGGCGAACCAACTCTAAAAAAAGGAGAAGACAATTCCAATCGGCTGGTAAGGTTATGGCGACTGTTTTTAGGGATGCGCGTGGATTAATCTTCATTGACTACCTTGAAAAGAGAAAAACAATAGCGTGTATTATGCGAACTGATCTCTGTATTTGAACGATGAAATCAAGAAAAAATGGCCACATTTGGTGAAAAAGGAGTGCTGTTTCATCATGACAATGCACCGGCACACACATCAGTTGTTGCGATGGCTAAAATCAATTAATTTAAGTTCGAATCGCTCGACCGCCCACCATACTCGCCAGATTTAGCTTCAAGCGACTTCCGTCACTTTCTTAACCTCGAAAAATGGCTCGGCTGAAAAATATTTGCGAACGACAATGAAGTCAGTGACGTTGTAAATGGGTAAGTTGAGAACTTTGATAAATTAGCCTGTCAGTCTGGCGTAACCGTTCTAGAACAACGTTGGGAAAAGTGTATCAAGCTAAATGATAATTATGTTGAGAAATAAATGAAAATCAATACAAAAACAATTTGTATTCTAAGTCCGGAAATTTTCACCCTACCCTCGTGTATTTATATATATATATATATATATATATATATATATATATATATATATATATATATATATATATATATATATATATATAAGCGTATGCATGTTAAATATGTTTCGGAATAGTTTAGCTTATTTGAATCCGTGTTATATTTACATTGATATCTTCAAACTTTTGGTTAATGTATAAGATGAATAATGAATGAGATACACACGGCGCGATCTCTGATCGTGCTAATTATGAAAACACAACAATTGCTAATTCTATGGCAGATCGTCTGGATAATTTCTCTTATAAAGATCTGTAGAGTGTTTTGCGGCGCGGCGCGGTATAAACGCTACACCGTTCCGACAGCCACGTTCTTCGTTCTTGTAAGTTTGCACGAGTGGCGTGTTCGGAACTGTATATTAAGTTATGTAATTTTCGATACTGTAACACATTTTCTACCGAGTGTTTCGTGTATTTTTGCATAATATATAACAGCCAGTCTATATCTGATACTAAGTTGTGTATGTAAGATAGAGATAATTGGAGAGGTAACATGAATTTAATGTCTTAATTATCCATACAGAATAATTGGAATATAAGTTATCGGTTATAGTTGATAGAGAGGATTGAGAGAAATAGAAAGATATTTAGATCAATAAGAAGAAAAATGAATGAAGAAGATCAAATAAAGAATGAAGAAGATCAATATATATGAAACTGGTTTCATTTTAATAGAGTAGTGTTGCTGTATTGTATCTCTTTTCTACGACAAAAACTTCTCTGAACATCACAAGAAAAGATTTTCCTGTATCTTGGAGATCCGAGGACGATGGAGTTGTCATAAGCGAAAATTGAAAGCAATCAATAATAATTTATTGATTTTTTGATCGAAAAATTGTGGTGTTGTTTGTGAGATGAGAAGGGAATTCATTTTGAAAATTTTCTAACATTTTTGTAGAAAAAATTTTTTTGTGGGTTGATTGACAAATTCATTTGTGGAATTGTATTCTATGTTAATAACATCTCACTTTTCTGCTTACAGTTTAAATAAATAAAATGACAAGTCAAAAAGTAAACATATTTCTGTCCTGTCTTTCAAGCGGATGGTAGCATTGACTGCAGTATAAGTAAATATAAACTTAAAGTCTTCTTAAATGTTCAATATGATAGTTTAGTTATAATTTTATATTTTTATACTTCTTCTTCTTCTTCGATGGAGCTACAGCCCAAATCGAGCTTTCGTCTGCTCATTTTTCTGCCTCCAGACATCTCTCTACCTGATAGTCCCTCTCTAATTTCTTACACCCAACAGTTCCACTGCATCCTTCTTTCATTGTACATCCATCTGTTCCTTGCTTTGCCCACAGGACTTCTCACGCTTGACTGTTCATCCAATTCAAGACACACTCGATAATTTAGTTTTTAATATTAAGTACAAGTTTATCATTTAACCTCAGTAAAAACTCTTTATTTCGAATAAGAGTTTCTTACTTTTTAAATAACAATTTAATTTTCGACTTGCCCTCATAAATTAAAATTATAATTTGACAATTTTTTTTAAAAAAAGAACTATTACATAAATTATATAAAACCAGATGATTTATTCAGTTCTGAATGATTTTTTTTTCAGGAAAATCTTTTATTTATATTTACATGAAAACTAGATAATAGGAAACAGTTAATGTCAACTACAGTTGATTGAATGCTAAATAGAGCTACAGAAATCAATCTAATAAATAATAATATATTCCTGTATTGATTCCAGTGAAAAACATTCGTATACTGAAACAGTTATATTTCATGTTCAATTATAGATTAAACATAAAATATTGAGAATCGTGAGACACATACAGTTGAAATAAATTATGTCTAGGATATGTGTTCGGATGAATCACATATATAAATATCATATATATATATATATATATGTATATATTCAGAATATAAAAGTCGTTATTACAAATATCAATCTTCACTGTATAGCCAATAGCGAGTTGCACTAAAATATTTCTTTCAATAAATAAATATAACACGATTTCGAATTCGAAACTAATTTGAAACAATTTATAATTAACTGACATTTCAGTTCGGTACTTGTTTTGAAAACCGAATGAAACTCTTCTAATTAATTCCGATTATCTCTTCATTTAAATCTATTTTCACATTCTGAAACTGTAGGAGACTTCCATGCAGCCACACTGAATTATTACTACTTTTCCTTTTCATTTTATTTTTTTTTAAAAAAAAACCGAAAGTTATAACTTTACTTCCTTCGTCTCAGCGAAAAAAATTTTTTTATAATTAATGGAACGAGTTCGCTTCAGTTTTATGTAATGAACTCGATGACGTTTCTATAAAATTCACGAAAAAGTTATGAAGTTTCTTAACACAATAGTATATTTGGATCGGTGATTGACTATCTCTTTTCACAGAGGAACGTTATAAAGTGGTGAACAGTCGAGGACGATTGCAATCAAGTTTACATTGAAATGAACCGAATGAAAACTAAGAGAATTATTGCTGGTGATGTTTTCGAACGGTCAGTGGAGAAGAGTTGCGCATAATAGACTCTAAGATTAAATAATATTTGTCTTGCTCGAGAGGGCTTCGATTTTTTTTTCTTTCATTTTTAAAAGTGAATTATAAAAGTGATAGTGACTTTTAGATAGGAATTTATTTAAGAAGATTTAGATTAAAGTATATTTTTTAATGTGTTCGTTTTTGTTTTAAATTCAGCGAATAGAAAAAATACATCTCATACAATAATTAACTGACTGTATTTTATTATCAGTTTGTAGGAAAGTCAATACTTATTGATCGATATTGAAACAAGAAAGTTATTACAAGACTATATATTATTGCTATATATATATATATACACACACACACATATATATATATATATATATATATATATATATATTATATAAATATTTTTTATTTCCGGCCGTATTGTTTGAACGTCGATCAAAATCCTCGAATTCAACTGCTGTTGATATTGAAATTTAATTAATTCCACAGTAATTAAACGGCAAGCTGAAATATCTCGAGCAAAGTAGACAGGGAGCGAACGAAGGCAGTTGACCTTTATATACACTGGAGCTTAACATCTCATAAATATTTGCATAGGTACTTGCGAACACGGTTTACGTGTTGTGTTTTAGTATTTAGAAATTTCGTACAGACAGCCTCTTTGAACGCTAATCTTCGTCGTTCGTTGTTTGTTTGTTTGTTTATTTAAATAAAAAACAGTGTGTATAGACACGGAATCGATCAAGAGAATCATAGAGGAAGTATGATAAGTATTCCTAAAGTATTCCTTGTAAGTGTTTCTTGAAAATTTCATGACATTAAAATAATATAAGGAGTTAGTCTGGGACGGAGAGCTGAGTGTATGTCAAACTTAGATTTTTTTTCATAAAAAGACTATTCGGTTTTTACAGATGGTTTTATTGATTTTTAAAGAAACTATAGTAATTTATATATATATATATATATATATATATATATATATATCTGTATTTAAATATAAGTGTGTTATTAGGCACAACATACCTCAAAAATATTTTTGTTGCTGATTGGTATGATATCTACATTTAGACTGATCCAAATTATATAAAAAAGGTCGAATTGATTCTTGTATGACACAAGTTTCTTTGTTAAAAAAAATATATAATTTAATAAAAAAAAGTCGACATTTCAATCAAATTAGTCATTTTTTTAGAAACTAAAAAAAAAAAAAACAAAATAAATTTCAGTCTCATGAAAGACTTTTATATCTAAAATATATTTCAACCCAATCTGATCATTAACTCCTGTGATATTATGACAGGTTTCTTTACTCGAAAATTAAACACAGAAAATACGAAAAATTTAGTAGAACAACTATAAAAAATTTGTAAAAAAATTTTACCAACTGTTGAAAAAAAGATGAGCAGACATACCTGTAACAGAAAACAAAATGTTAGAATTGTCAAAATTGTACTAGATTTTAAATAAATCAATATTGATTTTTTGATTAATCTATAAGCAGGAATAAAAAAGTGTGCAAAGAAAAATATATTCTTGAATGAAAGATTGTTCATCTTGCCACAGAGTCAAAATAAAGATATCAAGTGTATCAATAATCCACACTCTGATATCATCTAACAATTTTATTGTCACATCGAACAGAGATTTTATCGCGATTTAATCATTAGCTCGATATGACACACTCCCTCCCGCTTCGGAATAAGATCCAATCGTTTCGGTCTCGCTGTAAACGATCTCGAGCATGTGTACGTTATTGAGATTCGTCGTCGTCTAATCCGTCCGTTCTGTTAAACACTCAGACTGTCAGCGGAGTAGACCGCATGCATATTTTAAAACATAAAATAACTCAACGATAAACGTGCAGGAATTTAATTTCGACTTTTGCGCGTTTCAACCAGCCACTGCGTCGCTTCACCCCCATTCGCAAAAACAATGCTCGCAGCTAAAAGCATCGAGATTATTCGACGTCTCACTCTTAGCAACGTCCGTAACAAGTACTTACCATAATGATATTTAATGTGAGTAGTGGCAGTCGGCGCGGTTATCCGTCGTAGTTTCAGCAAGTCTAGGGGTGAATAAGATAGATAGTGGTACATGTATACACATTATATACATACCAACACACACATGCATATATATATATATATATGTCTGTGTGTGTGTGTTGTGCAAGAGTCGGTTTGTTTGATGAGTCAACAAAACTCGAACTACCATTTACTATCCGGTGTTGATTTCTGACTTGAATGTAATGAATTTGTCTTGGAGATGTATCTTTAACCCATTGAAGTTTATTGACTGTTTGATCATGACTTTATTGTATATGTCATTATCGTTTGATGAAGAAATTAAATTAATTCGAGCCGATGCTCGTCAGCGTCAGACAGCACGAATAGTTGGTACGTGGCAGTGATTAAATAGTTTCTGTCGAGTTTTAATACTTCAAAAGAACGACGACGAGACGGGACCGTGCGTCGACAAAACAACTATTGTTTTCGCGATGCTTAATAGACGCGACTTGTTAATCGATATTTATATATACATACATATATATATATATATATATATATATATATATATATATATATATATAGAAAGAGAGAGTGAGAGAACAAGTTATCAGATCCAGAAACCGATATTAATTACAAGAACGAAACGACGAATAAACAGTTTTTCTTTAATTCAAACTAACAAAGTTTTCCTTACAGACACATGAGGGTAGTTTAACACGTTCCCTATCACCATATGTTAAGACCCGAGTATCAGTGTTCAGTATGAGAAGTAAAAATTACTTTAAAATCGCAGCTGGCCAGTGCATTCGATACAAATTTTATCTATCGTAGTTGGCCAGTGCATACGACACGATTTTCATCTATCGAAGCTGGCTAATGTATATTGACGAGTTTCATCTGTCTCTCGCGCTGTCAACAAACAGTATCTGTTAAAATATTTGTTAGTCTACAGTGCAATTCAAAATAGGATCTGCTTGGTCATTATTAAATAGAATACACTTATCATTAAATTAATTAGTGTATGCAGTTTGACATTACAGAAGGTCTGCATATGTCTGCTGCACCAATTCACACTTACATGATATATTTTAAAAATCTGTTCAAATAAACCTGTTAGAATTTTAATCAGTTGAATTCAATACACAGGATTTTCCAGTAAGGACGCAATTCTTTAATTTTAAATAAAACACAGAAATTTCAAGTTTTTTTATCGCAAATAATAGTTGGGGGTGTGCTGTTCATAGATGAAAAATAGTATCTTGTTAGTGATCGCCGAGTGTTTTCTTACAAGTAAACATTATTTTGTTAAAATTTTCAATAACATTCCTTCACAGCTCGGGCTTTATCTCAGAAATCAATTTTCGGATTTCATCTTTTAGATCAGAAACTGTACATTTGAATTTTTATTTTCTTTATCGGGTTCACTATCTTCTTCAACCTCATCACTACTTTCATCAGAAGACGTTACAGGTGTCATCGTTCTATTTCGTTTTCCTGGATGTGAAGATATATTTGCATCACTATCAGTAAAACTCATCCGGGAGGATAAATGAAAACGTTATTCACTCTACAAGTTTTTCTATTACACCCTCTAATATCTTCTCTAAATAGCAAACGTAAGATTCGTGAAACAAAGAGAAAACTGCTTAGAAATATTCTAAAATGTGCTAAAATTACAAATATGTATTTTTTGTATCTTAATTTTACAATAAATAGCAAAAGCGATTTTTTTCCTACATGACGAGTGTACTCGACGTTAAACAAAAAAAAATGCCACCTTTTCGTGACGAGCATACTCGACATGAACGCTTAAGCGGTTAAAGTACCGCTGTTCGAATAGATTGAGAGAAAATGAATAAAAATAAATCACCGATTATGTTTTTATTAACTTTTCCCGATTTCATCTAACGAGACATCCGACCGAACGCGTTATTCACCCGCAAACTAAATTCCAACAATAACCGTCCGAAACCATAAAATAATCCCTATAAATCTCACACCACTAACATAATTACCACTCACGACGCGTAAATAAAACGATTTTCGAACTTCTCGGAATCGAATCGAACCGCAGCCGCACACACGCACGCACGCACGCACTGCACGACCAATAAAAACCCACACCCGCCAATAAAACCACTTGAAAAAAACAACTTTTTCGCATCAAACTTTCTTGTGCCAGAGATCACGTAAATCTAACGAAAAAATAAACCCCCACGAAAGGAGATAAAAGAGTGAAAAGAATCCCAAACAAGGGGGGAAAAAAACGAACTATAGAAAAAAAATCGACGATAAACGGAGTAAATTTAAACTGGCGGACGGATTCGCGGTTGCGGAGAACGCGAGGATGCCGCTGCCGCGCTTTATTGATCTAATCGAAGAGAAGCATTACGGCCTTATTGTCATTGTTGATTGTAATGTATCTATCAATCAATCAAACTCTTATATATATATACACACACACATATACACACTTCAATTTATAGTGAGTGAACTTTTTTTCTTTTGTAAAATAAAACTCATGTTGGTGTTATTTCTTGTTAGATAGGAAAAAAAAACAGAAATAAATTGACTTTGAATTTATAAAATTTTTAAATGACTATTAAAAAAGAATCAGCGAGATTTGTTAATTTGATTGAAAATATACACGAAATATCTTTGTAATTCGCTTCGTTCCTGCGTAACTGAATTTGAAGTTACTTTTCTTACCATTGTGTTCACTATTCTTGGTTTTCTTTCACCAATACCGATATCATCAGAAGGATAGGCAAATACTAATTGCATACAACATTTTAATTCGCACCGTTGCCATGGTTGTACTAAACTACCGTTACAGAACGATTCGACTTATGCCTACCGTCCCAAAAGAAGTTCAACATCAAAAATCGAAAAAATTATCAGTAAATTCCTAGTATTTTCTGTCTCTTTTCGAGAATACATCTCATTTCATACACTTTCAATCTTAAAATCTGTCAACATTCTGTGTTGAAATACAAACGAAACACCGGTATTATTTCTAATTTTAATAATAAACCCACTGTAGTTTCCCTGTAATAAATCTCTCGCTCGCATCATGTCATTTATATATATATATATATATATATATATATATATATATATATATATATATATATATATATAAAGAGACCTCGAATCGCGGAACTCCGGCGGTTTTAATTAAACACAGCAATAATTCTACAAAAATTAAACATAGAGACAGACGAGTAATCATCACATTACATTCTGAATAATAAGCAGCCACTTCACTAAAGATCCACTATAAACGTCGCTAACGAAAAATAAAACAGAGAAGTTTCGGAGAAAGAAAAGTTCGTAAAATCCACGAAAATAAACTTACCTCCAGTTCTGATTTTTAACATCCGCCGTGGGCATTAATCTCGTCGGCAATATAAAGTACAATAAAACTGTATAAGAACTCGTACCTTTTTATAAAAAAAAGAGAAAGTAACCGCCGTCGGTTGTATCGTCCTGATGAAGTAACATTCTTCGAGGTCAGCATCTGTGCGTCCGCAAGTCGACAGATGGTGGTGTCACGGGAATGTCGGGTTCGTTTTCGCCGATCGACGGTTTAGAATTTTCGACGGGCTCTGTTTGCATTTCATTGTGGATTAGATCGATGTGTTTTCTTTATAGTCCGTTTTCGTTTCGAAACGGTGCGCTGTTGTTGGAAAAAATGAAAATTGTAGACTGATACGAACCGGAGATCGATTCTAATTACACACGTGATCTCGGACTATTCTGTTATCAATATTCGAATTTTCTGCCGTGTGAAGTATAGTTTTTTTTTTTTTTTTGAAAAAAACAGGAATCGACTTTCAATCGACAAAAATTTTTTTCCATCTTTATATAGTTTCTGTGCTGAGGTTAAATTCATTTTCACAAATTATGTGAGTATTTCTAATCAAAAATGTTAACAGAATAATGATATATAAGACGATCATTCGACCCATCATGACTTATGCCTCACCCATTTGGCTGAACATCTGTCAACAAAATTAGAGTGTAAAATAAGACATTGAAGATGGCACTGTTACCAGGTACTCACTTCCCAACCAAGACAGTCGACCAGGAAATCAACATTGAAACGGTTGTACAACATATACACAACTTATGTGTTAATTTCTAGCTAAGTTTAAGCCGCTCGGTAATCCTCTTATTGAGCGGGTCCGAAAACCCAAGTACATTGCTCTAGCAAATAGGGTTGATAAACTTCAGCGACTCAACATGTTTATGCAACCATACTACTTCCTGGCATCGTAGCTAAATCTTAAACATGTGGACACAAATTAATGTATTATAGTTGCCCCGGTTATCTGAGGACAACAACCCAATTGACAAACCTTGGACAGACTTATGACACTGACGTTTTAATTTATTTCTCTTTACCCTCCTGAATCAAGTAATCTGGGTTTCTTAAATTTTTTCCCATAGAAAAGACATTCATGACACGCATTTGCTTCAAAATTACAAAATAGTAGCAAAATACAGGTTTTCAGGGCTCTAAGCCTCACAGAACTGTCCTAATATTCTGAGAACATTTCACAAGAAGATAACATTTTTAAAACGTCTAAAAAAATGTCTCATCAAAAATGTTCAAAAAATAATTTGATTGTTTCTATATCAATTTTAGTGTCAACGCTATTGACAGCTTCACAGTACTAAATTACAGAAAAATCTTATTGTAATAATCTAAAATGATCAAAGTGTTTACAAATTATATATTTACAGCAAGACGGGGCAACAAGTCTTATCGCTAGAGTGTCCATAACGGCTGTAAGAGCGCTCTTGCCATGATTTACAAATATGGAGGTGTTGTTTGGGCAACAAGATCTACAGATTTCACTCTTTCTCTCTTTATACACATATATATATATATATATATATATATATATATATATATATATGTATGTATATAACTGGTAAGTAAATATATCCGATTAATATGTTAATGAGGACATAATTCGTACCTTCACATTTCAAACAGTTGGTCGAACTCCCTTTGAAACACAACATTCGCATATAATATTCACATTTTCTACCGCAAGCAAATATGAAGCGTTATTAATTAAAATTTAAAATGTAATTAGAGGTTATTATCATCCACATATTCTACGCAATCATTAGCGTGCGTCATTAACTGCATATACAGGGTTCGAGAAATGACATTCGAACCGGAAATACACTTTGAGTGTCGTACGAATGAATACAGGGATATGTTTTCACGAATCCGCATGCGAACATGCGTGTCTCTGACTGTGCCTGTTTCCGTGTGCGTGTGTAATCTAGATTTTCCTTACAAGCGTAACTTTAAAAACGCAGGTACGGATCGGATCGTCTACTTGAAAATCCTTGAAATCGATACGAGCGCCTCCGACCACCCCCCCAGAAAACACTCATCTTCGCGACGCCGTCGCTCCGTTCTCAACGCTCAACTGGTTCTGCTGATTAAATGAGGCGTGTTCGATTCCACGCCGAGTCATTAATTCATGTTTATGTCCATTAAACATCGGACTCGGTTATACGTCGATCCCGACGCGCCGCGGATCCCTCGACGCGAGAGCCTCCGCCACTCTTTCGTCCCCGCGACGTTTAAAACGCGTCTCTATCGATTAAGAGAGCGCCGGTTCTATTCTTCAGTGTATTATATTAGTTTATCGGTCGGTCCGTGACAGTTCATATTTCATTTCTATATAGTTTCATCTATATATTCATATAGCGTGAAATTGAGGATATGGTGGCGGATGGTTATGAATACAGATAGAAACGGTAAAGTGTTGAATGGAATACGAAGTTGTCATTTGAGAAATATATTAAATTTTCGACGGAAAAATCGGTTCGGCGCAACAGGTTTATTTGCCAATATTTATATATACACGCAGACACACTTATATATTTCTATACAAAAGTTCCTTTATTAAAAATCACAAAATTCAATATAACAAATCTGTTCGCTTGTCAAAAAAAAGTTCCTTCTATTGGACATTATTCTTGTATTTTTCCCCCTCAATAATCGATACCCTTTCGGTAAAAATTGTGAAAATTCTATTTAAAATTTTTCTAGAAAATACTACCAGCGGAATATATTTTAGACAAAGCTCAGAGAACTAAATTAGGATCTCATTTTGCACCCACCGTATTCTCCTGACATTTGCTCATCATATTATCAATTGTATCGGTCGTTATAAAACAGTTTGAACGATAAAAAGTTGACTTGTGTTCACGACCTAATGTTTCTTCATTCTTCTACCAGAAATCGGCCACCTTTTATGATAGATTTATACGAATCATGCCGGAACCTTAACGAAAGATTATAGAAAACAATGGCAGTTACTTGGTAGAATGAATACATTTATTTTAATAAAATTACTAAGTATATTTTTCTATCACGAAACCCACCAAAACTTTTGCACTTGACCAATAAATAACTGTTGTAGTAAAAGAATTACATGTTCTATTTTGTATATTAACAGTTGTTAACATTGCCTCCTGTTATTATTAGTTAGTTGCTAGATGTGTTGTTAAGATTGCTAACCATGATTATTTTGTCACAACAAGAATAAAAATATAATTGTTGTACCGATGTCTCGCATTAGTGAGACATTAACTCGATATGTTCTCGGTTGTGTAGATGCTCGAGATTTAATAAATTGTTTCATGACAATGAATTTGTTCAGTTAATATATACGTCTGCAACTCATCAACAATAACAACAAAAAATAAAAATTTATTGAGCAGTTTTGATAAAGAAAATAGTTTATTTGTGAAACCATACGCTGTGTACTAGTCTTCATTTCCTTGTATTTTATCTTATCATAGTCCTCTCTTCCGTCCTTAAAAATTCTGAATACTCACAGCCAGTAATATTGTACAAGAGTGATTTGAAACGTTTTCAGCCTAACATACAAGTGGCGGTAGTAATATTTTAAATATTTGTGGCGCATTACAAGGCGATATCTATCTTATACATAACCTCAAAGTTTTTAATAAATGTGTAAAGTTCCCATGTCTCTCTCCTATGTACTAAATTTCCGACAAAACACTTCCGTTACACAACTCGACATATGCCTATCGTCCACAAAGAAGTTTAACTTCAAAAATCCTCTGTAGCAGACGATTTTCGTCAGATGATTGACTGATAGCAACTGTGAATCGCTATTTTTGATGATCTCCAAGAAAAGGATTTCTGGGACGGATAAAAGCACTGGAGCATTGCTGGATGAAGTGAATTGGTGTTCAAGGGGATTATATTGAAAAATGAAAGTATATTAATTTATTTAAGAATACAGGCTATATTCATTCATAGTTAGGCCGCGAACTTTTTCAATTCGCCCTCGTGTCTGGTAATTTATATAAAAAAAAACCACCTGATCTAACACGACGATTACTTCTTTAAAACCACCATTTGACAACTGTCACTCCTGGACACATTTATACCAAACGTCTGACACGAACGCAGAAAGAAAAAAAAAACACTACAAATTATACCAAACAAACGAACGAACAAACGAACGAACGCACGGAGCGTTTCCAGTACAGGTGGGCAACGATAATTGGCACTTGGGGAAAATGAACGCGGCGTCACGCAGACGAATAAAATAATCTAATAACGACGCGCATCCAGCGTTGCCAATCAGTAATTTTCATATAATAATGTCGTGCGTTTGTTACGGATGATCTGTTTCAATATTTCATACGCGGCTCATCTGAATAATTGCCGTGATTTAATAGGAAATGTTTCTATAAACTGACATAAACGCCGTGGAAGAAACTCCACGAAGATTATAAGATAATTGAGTTACCCGAGCCGGTTTCATAACACGCCCGTCCGTCTACATTCAATTTATATATATATATATATATATATATATATATATATATATATATATATATATATTTATACAGGTGTGTGTGTGTGTGCATAGTATATAATGTAATATAATGTTCCATTCCACCACTAGCTAATTTTGTATAATTTTCAAGATTGGATTTCTACGGAGTTTCGTTTATATTTTAACGCAATGTCGTGTCACCTCGGTTAATGCCTTCACGGTCTCACTCACTGGGTACAATTTCACAGCGAGTAAGTCCTCACGTCTCATTTATTATCAATGAATATTTAAAGGACGAGCAATCGTCAGGAATAGAGAAAATATGTGACAATATTTTCGACTGTAACCGTTTATTTCTTTTCACAGTAAACAATAGACTTGTGATGAGGAAATCTGATTCTTTCTAGCGACAAATCAGTTAGTTTTTCGTTGAAATTGTTCTGATAAAAATTGTTTAATGAATCAATATCGAAAAAAACAAAAATCTATTCGAAAATGTTCAATTTAAAGTTGTTTTTGAACGATTTAATCGGATTCAGTATTATGTTTGATTCGCTTTTTTTATTGCCGGTGCTCGTTTTGAATGTTAACTCGTCTAATTGACTGAACAGACGGTGAGGAGTATATTTAATGGCACGGTTGAAAATTAATACCGTAATTACACCAGACGATTTCGGTATTCGATATATTTGTTATCAATGTATCCACTATTTTATCGATTAGTCTCGTACGTTTTTTTTTAATCGACGAATGGACGAATTTTATCAATGAAATGAGATTGAGAAAAAAAATAACAAGTCAACGATTTTGAGACAAGTACAAGCTGTTAAGTTCTTCTATGCAAGTCATTTATTACCCGCGCATAAATTGTTAATAACGTGAGACACTATCGTTACATTCACATTCATAATTGAATTCTTGTTGTGTCACAAAAATAAGAATCTATTCAGAAATGTTCAATAAATCATTATTTAAAGTGAATTTAAACACACTACTGAAACTATTAAAATACAGGGTGGTGTAGATTTACAAGTTGATAGGTCGATAGTTTGATTCGGTGAGGTTGTGCCGGTTGGTGTTTGACATTTAAAGAGAGTGAATGTAGGAAATGCATTATGGAACGTTATTCGATTAGATAATTTGATTACTGATAGAGATAGAGAAATCAGTAGAGAATTTCTACACGTTCAAAAATTTTTTTTTCTATATCTTGATACTCTGAAGACGTTAGTATCGTCATCTAAATACACGTAAGCAATAATCAATAATGATTTATGGACATTTTTAAAAATCTAGTATTTTTCATTTCATGTATAAACTTGAAGAAAAATTAAGTTGTAAACTAAGTTTAAAGTCAGTCTATGTGTATATATAATATTTTTTTCAATAAAATATATAACAGTCGTATTCGAAATTCGCATAATTCAATCAGTTTCAAAATCAAATAAGTCTGTCATGAAAATATGTTCGAGGGAAAAACACAGAGTTTTTCATTAATATCAGATAAGCCGTTTAGGAATCGGTGAGTTGACAGACACGTTGCGCCGGGGGGTTATGAATATTCAAATTTATTTACGTCTCCTTTCTAGCGGAAATAATTAAAAATTCAAATTAGATTTGAATAAAAAAAACAATCGGCTAATTAAAAAGTGAATGCGTGCGCTGTGCTTTTTTTGGGGGACAAAAAACAATTAACCTGTTAGATCACCGATAATTCAAAGTCAAATACGTGCGCGTTCGATTCCAGAGTGAAGTATTATTTCGAATAGTTTTTTTTTATTTTTTTTGAGCCATGTTTGGATCGATTATATTTTGTTATTGTAGCGAAACGATATTTTGAAAATTCAGGTAATGAAAACATCTTTTTTATGATTGAAGAAGTGTCATCTTTTTCATCACCACATCTCTTTTATATAAAAAAATGTGTGCGTGAAAGACAGGCGGTAGAAGTGAAACTTTTGTGCAATGGGTATAAGGATATAAGAGGATAAAAGAGTGTTATTATTAGTTTTTATCAAGAACTATTTTCTTTTCAATGAAAATAATAACTTTATTCTGTTTTCATGTCTTCATATTCAAAAAATTATACAACTGGCTTGTAGTAACTGAAATACGAAATGAAAATTTTGGATTGCGAGCGCTCGAAGTTCTTGAAAATACTGCATCAGTTGTAGTAGTTGCTTCGTTCGAGTTGTTATTAATCTACAGTTTGAGTTTTTCTTTCAGGAAAGCGATCAACGGTTGTGCTTGTTGTGTATCAAAATTAATATTAAAGCTATCACCAAGAGAATCATAGGAATTGGATGAAATTTCTTATTCAAAAGTACAGCACCGTCAACTATGTATGCCAATAAAACTCAACGAATGAATCGTATGATCTCCTCCACGGTGCTATTTGGAGAAATATGAATTACCACCAATATTATTCCCTGATCAATTCCAACGAGACATTCAGCTGCACTTATTTCACAAATTGGTGATTTATTCACAGATACACTACTTGTTTGTTGCAATGTCTGATGAGGTGTCATCACATTGGTGCTGTCATTTAAGTTTTGATTTAAACAGCTACTCCAGTAGCTCTAACCTCTGGGTGTTTAAAATGAGCGATACAATGAAAATTTCGAATCGCTATTGTTGAAGCGCGATAATTATATTTATTCTGATGTATTAAAATAACATTATTGCGAGGGTAATTCCACTTTCAAAATTAATCCATTCAAAGGCACCGAAAAATCCTGCCTCTTTTCTTTAGGCCATGCCATTAAAGTTATATGAATTTATTGTATTGCAAAATGAATAACCTGAGCTGTTAGCATTTATTTATATTAATATTAAAGTATATACTTGGAATACTGCCCAAATAATATATAAACCAGCCACGCTAGACGATTCAAAGAAGTTATGAACTAAGTCGTCAAGTGATAAGTTAAGTAAGTCATGAAGAAGTAAGTCTTGAAGTAAATCTGGTAGTCAGAAGCCTTGAAGAAATAATCGTTGAATCACAAGTCTCAGCAAGTTAGTTACCGAAAACTACAATAGTTTTCTTTTGCCATATCTTGTATTCACCGTTGAAAATAAAACGCAAAAAAAAACTCAAAACAGACTCATTTTCATTAATTTAAAAAGGAGTCGAGTTCTCACTCCTTAGCGCCATATTAAGTCGGTAGAGATACTTCCACACGCAACTGCTATGTTATCTCCATCGTTGAGGCAGGTTTCTGAGAGAACGTTGAAGAATGGAATCCGTGAGGCTATCTCTAGCGTGGGAATTAAAAATTTGCCAATTCAAAAATGTCATAGATAATCCTCTCCTCTTGACAATGAATACAATGTGTTGTTGGTCTATCGTTTCTAGGCGATTGACTGAAAGTCGCATTGAGTCATTACAGATTTTGTGACGCGTGCAAACGGGTTTACCCTCGCTATAAAAGTTTCACTTCAAACATATGTAAATATGGAGTGATTCAATTTAGACTTCCGCATGAAAGTATTAAAAAAACGCAAAAATTGAAAAAAATCATATTGTTCTCTATTTAGTATTCTTGTCCAATTCAATACTCTAACAATACAATTAAACTAAAATACTAAATAAAAAATAACGTGATTTTTTTTTTCAATTCTTGCGTTTTTTTTTAATATATAACTTTCATGCGGACGCCTAAATCGAATCGCCTATATGACAAATAATTAAACAGAAAAAATATTTAATAAGTAAAACCATTTTTCTTTTATGTTGTGTTGTTGAAAACGAATCAAATTTTTATACAATGAACCTGTATTTAATACTACAGGTTCATTGTATAAAAATTTGATTCGAAATCCTTTTGTTAATACAAAAGGATTTCGAAATCGTTCGAATGTTTAAGGACTGTTTGACGGGGGGAGTCAATAATATGAAAACGCTTATTCCTTGTTGCAATCAATGTAAACTGTCGTCGAATTACACTTCAATCTAATTATCGAACCGAACAGAAACGAACACATTTTTTTCGGTACAAATCATTGAAAAAAAAAATTATTAAAAACCCATCGATTGTGGCATCGATCACAGTTCATTGGTTTATGAATTCGTTTACACTCAATATTATCAGGCACTCGTAAATCTGGCAGAATCAGCTTTCACGAATCATCACAGTGATATTAGCACATTGGCGTTTTATACGATTTTTACGAGTACGTATGTCAGCGTAATGACCGAATCGATGAAAATCTTTATTAACGCTGTTTTTCACGATTTCTCTCGTTCATACATTATATATATATATACTTATATATATATTATATACATTGATATATATATATATATATATATATATATATATATATATATATTTATATATAAAGTATAAAATATTTATTGAGGGCCAAATCGATTCTATATTCAAAATATTACCTTCAGATCTCCATAATACAGAAAAATATTTTTTGTATACCTTAGCGTTCTGAAGATGATGGAATTGCCATCGAAATGGGCATAAGTGACAATCAAATGAGATTAAAAAATATTTACTGGATATTTTCGATTAGAAATATTTTTATCGTTTATGTGATGGAAAGAGAATCCACTTTTAATCCCTTTCTAGGTTTTATAGCGTCTCCCAGAAATGGAAAAAATATTATTTAACAGGCAAATAAAGAGGATAGGTATTCGAAATAGACAGTCCTTCTCTGATAATCCCAATCAAAATCTATGTACAGTTTGAATAAAGTCTCTCGTGAGTTGCGGCTGAATCCAGAATGAATCATTTTACAGACGCACGCCCTGTAATCGTTTCAACGCTCACATGTATACGCGTCCATGGTCACTGACCGATTATTTTCCGTATATAATTTATAGTGTCATTCGATGTATAATTTATCGATTCGATTCTATACGCCGACATATTCAAAAAGATTAATTCTTAATCGTGTTACGGATCGAGGACGCCATTCCTGGAAACGAGCGCCGCACGACGAACGGACACACAAACGTCTCGCCACGTCGCCAGTTTCGAAAATATCAACGCGCGCGCCGATCCCAATCAATCTTAAATGGCGGGAAAAAAATGCCCGGGTAATTTTTTAAACAGCGAACAAATCACCCGTACACATTCTTTCAGTGGCACGTTACAACCAATCACTGCCACCCCGTGTCTAATTAATTACCTGACGTATAAGTTCGGTGTCGGTGGAGAGAAGAACGGAGAGACGGTTTTGTAGGATTTACGTAGAGCACTTTGTGTGGAGTTTTGTCAGCCATCAAGTTCGTTCGATGAAGGCTATGGCCGAAGGCGATGCAGAGGCGGAGATGAAGTTTCACTGCACCAGATATTTTATGTTTGAGTACGAGCACGAGCACGTGGTATGACAATGAACGGGAGGGGGGTTGGACGATGGGACGACGATAGCTGGAATAGACGTGGGATGATCGGACGGGGACGGATTCGACTTTATTGTCTTTACAATGTAATAAAAGGGTGCGCTGTTCAGTTACATGGACTTAAATTGAGAGGCACGTGCGATTGGGATTGTTTACAAGGTTTTTTGTTTCCAAAAATCGAAATTTAAATGCAGAAAGTGATTTGTAAAGATGACATAAAAGCGACTGAGATAAGACGAAGGGTTTTCTTCACAGATTTTCATTAAAAAACAAAGATCATGTTATATTCGCATCTTCGGAAGTTCAGACCGGTACGCCACTGTAGACGTTTTAAATATGTATTTGTATAATTTTTTAATTATTACTTTCTACTAAAACGCAAATCAATATTTAATTTGCAAAAAACTGCACGTCATCTCATAATCGGGGTCTTAAAAAATGCTTTTTTTCTTGATTTATTTAAAGAAAAT
Source organism: Acanthacorydalis orientalis (assembly GCA_034766995.1). Classification (NCBI taxonomy): domain Eukaryota; kingdom Metazoa; phylum Arthropoda; class Insecta; order Megaloptera; family Corydalidae; genus Acanthacorydalis; species Acanthacorydalis orientalis. The sequence continues at coordinate 47,573,721 of CM068317.1, forward strand.
TCAGGTTCGTCTCATAATAGGGCTAATAATCTAGATACTATTTTAGTAGAATATTCTTCTTACATTTCCCCAATCTTTTATCATCGTCCAATCTATCTGGAGAAGGAAGAGAAATAGATAGTGAAAAGTATACATAAACACAAAACTGTTATGACACTGTGGCTAATGTCATTTGTGAAAGAATGCTGAATGTTAAAATAAAAAGTTATTTTTCTATTCCATGATTTATTCACACGCACACACAATAAGATTTTTATCATAATGTGAGCAATAAGTGATATGATCAACCAATTTTTTAATTAATCATAGAATAGTTAAACTATTTATTAACTTTTTATTTTTTGAACAGAAAAATGTTTGTGTGAGAAAAAATAATGAGAAATTTTGGTCATCTTTTAAAATTCGAATTTTTATTTGTATATCTTTTATTCTTCAAGTTTATGAATTGCTTGTAGAGCTATGTGGAACTGAATTTACGGATTGAATGGAAAATCTGATAAATTAATCCAACAATCCTATGGTAAGAAAAAGGGTTGTGTGGTTCGCTCCAAGAGATCTGTTCCCAGTGGAAGAAAATTAATTTGATTTTTTTGTTAAACTTGCGCTGAATACCCAGTGTAACATGTGGGAGTATGTTACAGGATTACATGTGCTTCTATCCAGAGTTGGAGAATGTTTTTCACGATATCATACATTATCTGATTGCAAAAAATAACAAAGCGAATACCAAATAAACAGTTCTTAAGTATTTATGTAAATGCCAGTTGATTTTTATTGAAATTTATAATAATAATAACAAATGTTATTATTATTATAAATTTTATATTTAATTATTTTTATTGAAATTTATGATAATGAAAAAACCGTTGAACTGTTAAAAAAAACCGAGACTTAGCAGAAACTTTCTGTAAAAACAAACCGACCGATAAGGGTGAATTTCTAGATCTTACATATTCGAATGTTGTTTTTCTAAGAAACTTGTCCGAAAACAATACCAGTCTGAAACATAAAATCGTGACGAAATGCGTGTATAGAGAACGTAATAGACGGAACCTGTCGTCAAAATCTTCTGAGACGGTTCCGCCACTGTGGGCGTCGTCGTCGATCAGCCGAGCTGGAGAGCATCGGCGCGGACACGACCGCCCGACCGACACGGCGAGATATTCCGTTGACCGTAATTAATATAGAGCGGTGACGTCGACGGGGATGAAAACAGCTGAACGCCGCGCATTGATGGACGGACGAAGTGGGTGGCACGGGGCGGCTTCGCGCTTCATCAGTGTCAGCGACAAAGTTTACGAGATTCCATCGTGCTACCGACAAATGTTAACTTCCGTTCGTCATTGTGCGAGATGGTCTCGACGAGATTCATGCTCGACTAACACTTTGATGAAATGTAATTTATTGGCTCGGGTACGGTTTGCGCGCTTTACTGAAAACAATTTCAGTGTACTACGCGCGCACACACACACACACACCACTTGTCGGTGAAATGAACTGATAACACCGTTACGTTTGTCTTTATTCCTAAACAATTTGATGAAATTATCTCTGATAATTATAAACACATACACTGCATAGCGTAACTGTTAAACTTGATTACAGTGTAATTAGTTATTAATATGTCGATAATAAATTAAATTCAGATGTTTGGCGAGGTCTGGGAAAATGATAGAATGAAATAAGACAGTATTACAATTTTATATCGTGTGAATTTTATCGAACTTCTCTCCTTTCAGCTACGGTTTGTTTTTTGAAAAAGGAAAAAAAACACTCGGAGCAAAATCGGATTAATAAAAGAAATGTGACGACACTGCATAAATTAACTTTTCATAAACGAATTATTTTTTTTGAACTCCACAAGTTACATATTTTTTTCATTAAAGATATTTTTCTGTACCTTAAAATTCTGAAGATTATATATTGCCATCTCAATGCAAATAAGCAATGATCTAAGACGATTAATAAGGAATCGTCGACCATTTTTGATCAGATAATGATTGATGTGGCTTGTGGAGTGAAAAGAATTCATTTGTGGAAAACTATTGATTAATTTTGATTATTCTTTATGAGAATTTCAATGGCGATGCCATAATCTTCAATGATAAATACAGATTTTTCTGTATCGTAGCGATTTCATGATATTGGAAGCGCATATAAAGGTTTTTCAATATTCAGGATTCCAATATAATTGACACACCACTTATATAATGAAGCAAGAATTGTTTTGACACTCATTAAAAGCCTTTATTTTACTTCGGCGGGTGAATACAGATAGAATATATATATATAAGGTTTTCCAATGAACTCGATGAAATGACTGATTGAAAAAATTAAGATAAATATTAAAAAAAAAACGCAATTATTTTCCTACCACCTAATACTATGATTATTGATTATTCCTCTTAAGTGATGATAGTTTTAAAATATATCACAATACAATTCTGACTGAATTCTCTAACCAGAAAAGCATAAAATGTTCACTAAGTTATTTTTGATTGTTACTTATTTTGATGACAATCATCTTCAATGTCTTAACGTGTTAAAGAAGAAGAAAATGAATTCATTTGTGAATTTATTCTCGACATACTCATCCGTTTGAATCAATGTCGATGGCATCCGAAAAGAAGCATATCAGGCATTGAAAACTTTTCGTATTCGACTTAAAAAAAATTCTCGTGAAGCAGGGGGATGATTTGTTGAGCTATGAGGTGATGTTTTGTGATGAAAAAAAAATGCAAAAAACTTTCAGAACAGTGGATGAAATCCGAAAGCGCATTGATGACTTCATCGACTTTTTTTCATCAAGGGATTCTTCAGTTACCCGTCAGATAGAGCAGAGTTATATAAAATAATATAAAATGTTTTGAAGATTGAATTGTATTCTATGTTTCCATAAATGAACGTTTATTTTATATAAAAAAATGCACCGAACTAATTTGTAAACCTGATATATTACAACGCAATTCCAGCATAATTTAAAAATTAAACAAATACGTTTTTCTTATATAAATATATATATATATATATATATATATATATATATATATATATAAATCACAATCACTAATTATAAATATTTGAATATATATTTCATTACTATGTAATTTATTTCGAGCGAAGGAACGAACTTATCATTAATGGCATCTAGTTATATGGCAGGAAATATTAAAAACACGTCTCTCTTTATTGTATTACGCAACAGAAGATGTGAAATTAGGTAAAAGCAATTATAAATAAATGTGTGTATTACATGTTTATATTAATGGCTTATACAAAAATGTGTATTCAATTAAACAGCATGGCAATACGATTTTAATTGTTTGTTGAATAATGAGAAATTCGAATAAGGTCAACGAATATTAACAAAACATAATATGTAGTTAGTATTGATTATTTGAATATTAATGGTCTTAAATAGGAAACGAAAATATTGGTTTTACATGTTAATGTGTTATAAAGGAGAAAAGTATCCATTGTAAAAAATAATTGGTTTACGAAACTAATGATATTTTTACACACACACACACACCATAATAATATTTATTCAGGCATGTTTGCAGGATGTGCCGCATACATTCATTTTGCATTAATTTTTTTACATTTTTCCCCTATATAATTTGATATAAAATTTATTCACTAATACAGAAATAATCCTAATCATTGAATTTTAGATACGGTTTCATTTTCTATTAACTTCCATTTTTTATAATCATGTTGATGTAAAAATAAAATTAATAAAGTCTTTACTTTCCTCAATAGAGGATTCATGTAGTGAAAACTAGTGATAGTGATTGTTTCACCGGCTGTGTGACTTGTTGCACCGTCCTGCTCGAACCGTATCTCCTCCTGATCAATATCGTCCAATTCTGTCTACAAAAATTTGGTTATCATGTTTCGGCATCTTTCTCCATTCACAGTAATCGCTACTAGACTGATGCTCAAAAAAGTAAGGACCAATGAGTCCATCGGACCAAAGTGCGCACCAAACAGTCAATTTTTCTGTATGCAGTGACTTCTCAATGATCACCTGAGCATTTTCTTTACTCCAGCTTGTTAACCGTAGCTAGAGAATTATCATGGACAATAATTGAATTATCATACAGATTTATCGTCGTATTGGAACTACATGACCTTCAGATCAATATCATACATTTCAGCATACAAAAAATTCGTTATCCTGTTTCGGTATCTTCTTCCATTCACAGTAATCGCTTTACCAGCCTGATTCTCAAAAAAGTAAGGAAAAATGACTCTATCGGATCAAAATTTACACCCAACAGTAACTCTTTCTGTATGTAGTGGCTTCTGAACGATCACCCGCAGATTTTCTTCACCCCAGATTCGAAAATTTTGCTTGTTAACGTGGCCAGAGAGTTCGAAATGAGCCTCATCGCTAAAGGTAAACGATAAAATGAGGCTTAAATCCAAATTTATTGTCTCAACGACCAATTTTATACTATGATTTATTTTTGAGTATTAAATCATACTGTGGTTATTTATATGTGGTAATATATATATATATATATATATATATATATATATATATATATATATATATATTGGAATTCTTCCAAGATTAGGCTTACTTTTCCATGTTGTTAGTAAATAAAGTGATAAATAAAGAAACATTCAATTTATTTGTAAGAATTTATTCATTATAGCAATTAGATTATTTCCCCAAAAGGAATTTATTTTGATGACCTGTAGGACATAAATCAGCGTATAGCAGAGTATATAAAAATAGTTTCGAACATGAATTTCATAAATTGTTCGAAGAATGGAAGTAAAAATACAAGTGAGTTAGAGTTAATGTGAGAGCTGTTTACAACAGGATATCTTTTAAATCTACTAATTATTCAACAATGCTTCTCAAATCTTCTCTCTCTCTCTCTCTATATATATAAATGTAATTAAATTCCGATATAAATACAGATTGATAAGTGTATACTTGTAAATATTCAACCACGTTTCCGTGTAACTCTAATCCCGAATAGCCATATTTCAAAAATAAGCATAACTGCATCCGACACATTGACACATATTGAATATATAATGTGGGTTCGAAGTTGACATGCACGGACCACAATAGTAAATTATTCGATCAAAATCTTAATTGAAAACGGCCATGTAATCACCGAACACACACTGACTGGGAGTACGAAGACCCGCGTCGGTTTTCCCGGAGACCGTCCGTAATTATACGGAGCCGTGGAACATTTTACACGGAATCGACGACGAAGAAGAATCTAATCACGAAACAGTTTGTTTTATCTATATACGAACAAATTGTCGAATCAATCTTACTCGAAAATGGTCAGAAAGTCGAAGTAATCTCTAGTCGAACTAAACACCGATCTGATGATCTCTCATGTAAGAGAATTAATCACGTTTGATATGGAAAAAAACAGTATGAATCTATTAATCGATCGACTACAATTAACATTGATCTAATTAAATATTTATGACGATCTGTCAACTTAATAAAACTGATTAATCGTATGGTAATTTTGCAAATTCATACACACACACACGGAGACACGAATACCGGTTATTTGAGAACAGCACACAGGCTTTTTTTCTTATTTGAATATAGAATCGATTTATAATCCGCAAATGATACAAAAAAAAAACACACACACAACCAAGTATATAATTTGTTTCTTGATACCGGTGATCCGGTTTGAATCTGAACGTGGCGAATATAAAATTATAAGAGACGTTTACTTGAATAAAGGATTTCATAAAATGTTACATATTCATACACAGCGTGACGCCCGACGGTTGATATCCTTAAAAAAATGCGTGCGCAGAAATAAATATATTTTTCATGTCTTAAATCTGCTTTTTCTTAATTTTCATTATTTTACAAAATAAATAGTGACTTTTGAGATATTTGCATATATATATATATATATATATATATATATATATATATATATATATATATATATGCACATATATATATATATACATATATATATATATATAAAGTTGTTTGGAACATAGGTGAGTACGTCGCCGAGTGAATGTATTTTTGGCGAGCTTTAAATGTCTTTAAGAATCGTATAAAAAGTAAAAAGCTTGTACTTTTACGAGACGAGTTCGTTCTCGGAAACGTACGCGCGCGTGTGTTGTTGTTGTTTTCTTCCGTCCTTAAACGTAGAATTTATAGCGCTTTTAAAATATACCGTACATAAAAACACATCCATAACGTCATTCTTAAATTTTTTGTAAATAATTCGCCCGGGTGATATATTTCAGATTTTTTACCAGTTTCATTGAAACTTATCCACTAATAGTTGTATAGTGAGATATACTGTCTTTTTTCATCATATATATATATATAAATAAATAAATATATATCAGGCATGGGCAACCTTTCCTAGTTCTGGGGCCAAATTATCATTCTGTCTCCGAGTCGAGGACCGGACCAAATTATTAAATAAAATAAATTAATATTAAATGAACTAAAATAAATTTACTACTTCATATTTCATTTATTTATAATATAACGCTTTATTACTACTCTGATTCGACGATTTTCCTTGTTGAGGAAGCCGTTCAGCCAAAAATGAACCTCGGCGCTAAGCACGATTTTCTTGGCAGACAACTTTAACAGCTCCATATTCAAATCAGCGAATTACCTACAACGGGAATGATCGGACTTCAGCTCATGAGTCAACCGAATCTTATAAGGCTGCATATGCATGTCTTTTCGCAAGATTCGCCAAGTTGTAGTCGGCGAGACGTCCACTTCCCGAGAACGCGTTCGAATCGACATCTTCGGGAATTCTGTCACACTTCGAGCGACTAACTCAATGTACTCTGGATTTCAATCGTACAGGAGGTAAATGATCGATTACAGATCATGCGGTTTCAAATTTGTTCTCAATTCGACGCATTGTGTCTTTTGCAGGACGACGACGCTGATTAAAAACGTCACATAATGCACGGAACACTTGATAATAACATTTAATTATTTCGGTACATTGTTGGACTGTATACCGCACCATATTAACAAATGGAAAACACAGACGAATACAACTGTCAGATAATGACTGCAAAAGTTTTCGACACACTACCACAATCGACTGTCAAAGATACGTTTCCCTTATTGAAAAATCATATATATATATATATATATATATATATATATATATATATATATATATATGTATATATTATACACATAATGTTCAAAGAGTCTAATCGTAACAGTTCTAATTACAACATAATGAAATTTCAAATGAGTACGTCTTCTGTTTTGAGTCGAGGTCGGTGCGCGTCGAGCATCGCACTTTAGTGTTAAATTGCAGTAATTGCGTGGAATGAAACAATTAGTAACATGTGGAGTTGACGATAACATAAACTCTCAGCTCGGAAAGAAACGTGTCCCGTTTTTCTTTCACTCGAAATTGATCCGTCGTCGACGAAAAACGTACCACAAGCACAGACAGAGCGATAGAAAAAACACACACACACACGGTCATTATCTTACTTAATGGCTAGTGTTCGACGTCGTGGGCGCGCCGCTGCCAATTTATCATTTTCCAGCAACAGGGTTTCTATCGTGTCTGTCTCGACGACGATAAATACCAGTTAGAATAATTAACAGCGACTGTGGATGAAGAGAACGAACTCAGTAATAATCGAATGACGTGCCGAAAACTATTCACAATTCGGCCGTGATTTAATCGACGCTCCCGTGTCGCGTTTCTGAATAATTAATATGTCAGTTTTGTTTTTGTTTCTTGTTTTTTTTTCGCCCGTGCACTCCATTGAAACGTTCATTGTCTGTTTGTGAAAAATCGTCTACGTTCAGTGAACCGTCACACGTTCGGTGTACTTCAATAAAATGTCATCGTTTCGAACTTGAATACGTTTCGCCAGATGATTGTTTATTCGATCAAAAAACAATATATGTGGAAATCGTTTTGTGTGTGATGTGATTTCATTCGAATCAATTAAATTATGTTTTTCATTTTCGAAGAATCCTTTTTCGATGTTCAGTCAGTATGAATCGTTTATTTATTTATTAGATGTGCGAATTAACCGATGCCGGTGCTTTTAAATTGAATCAATCATAACTCTGTTTCAAATTGAAATATTTTATCGTCGTTTTACGATTTCCAAGCGACAACCCTCGACATTTAACCCATGCGGGCACAACTATGCATACTTATTTTGAAATTTCATAAAATCTAAATTAATCATTTGACATCAATTCACCATACGTGTCCTTAAAGAGAAACTATTAGGTTGGTGTAAAAATAATCGCGGTTTCAACGCATCGAGTAGTGTTTGATCTTACATCCAAGAAATCTGAAAGAGTTTTTGTTTTTCGTTATAATATTCTTCGAGTTTAACAGATTATTCGTATGTTTTTATTTGGTCAGTGCAAAAATAATTGCGGTTCTTACGTATCGAGTATAAAGACGCATGTATCAGTTAAAAATTATATTCATTAATCAAAATAGAGACCATTCGCCCGCACACATTTCTCCCAACAGGACACAAGTTTATTTATTCCTACAAGATAGAATTCTGGAATCCTGGAATTAAAGAATTCGTCGAAAGCGTTCTGAGATGATGCTTGATCTTTGAAAACGTTCTCGATTAGGAAATTACTCAAATATTGACTCTTCACCAAAAACAAATTTGATATTTCGAGCAGTTTCTGTTGATTCACGTCCCAATTTAAACTCGTACAACAAATTCGAGCGAATATTCCTTTTTCTATGACTAATTTAAGAGGAAACCATTTATTGAACAATTTTCATTAAGGAAATGTTTGCAGTCTGTGTGTGTGTTGTGGAAAATTCATCTCTATATTTGGCCACGCTGACATTACTATCTTGTCACCTTGTGATATTAGAAAAATCGTACAAAACAGATACAAGGATGGCGATTCTATTGAAGTGGGCCAGATAGAAATTACAAATATCCGACATGACAGAAGCGATTCGTAACGTTTCCTTTTTGCGAACTGGGAAGCTAGGAGATTAGAAACGATGACTGTCGATAATCGTCTTACACTTGGACCATAATCTTAACAGAGACATTAACACAACAACCGCATTTCTACATCGATGCCACAAATAGAGGCACGTGTGTATATATATATATATATATGTATATATGTATCTGTATGTATAATGTGTGTTACTGGAGATGAGCGCTATACCCCATCAACAAGTATATAATGTAGGTGGCGACAGACACACATCCAGCGATTTAGTGTAACACTGCAATACGTACACATCTTCAACACGCATACATTTGTACATACATTGCCGGTTTCCGTAGTGCTAATGGTAGCCGATTACCACTTAGGGTCTGATGACAATACGTGGACCCTTTTCACTGACACACATCAGTTCGAATCTCGTTCGAGTGCCTGCACGCCCACACCGTCGTCCGGCCGCCACCCTCTCATACGTCCCGTGCTATCTGTCTCCCCTCGGCTCTCTCAGGCGCCGCTCGCACCCCGTCGTGGAATGCCAGCCACCATGTTCCGAATATGTCGTGCGGCCTACGCAAACAGCTGGAATCGCTATAGTCGTTATAATATCAGTTCGTTCGTTGAGTGTAGCACTTAACGCTAATAAATCAAATCAGCTGAAATGGTAATCGTTTTAGCCGGACGCATCGCGCTGGCCGGCCCTTGCCTTTGTGATGGCTCGACATCGGTTTTTAGATGATTATATATACATATATACATCAATTTATATATATATATATATATATATATATATATATATATATATATATGTTGCTGTATAATTTTGATGCTCTCTGATGAACGTGTTAATTCGATTATCTGTATGTTTTTTTTTTGTACGCGGACGGTAAAAACGTGTAGATGTTCTTGTGCAAAAAACATAAATGTTCGTGTAGTCTTCGGAACAAGAACTTGATTGTATTATCTATTGTATTAATTAATTAAATGATATATGTATGCTCGTTTTCTTACTAATTATATTTATTCAGATGTCTTATTGTTTTGTCTCTATATTCAATTCTTTTCGTTCGAATTTTTTGTTAAAAAAATCAATGTTGTAAATGTGAAGCTCACGTATAAAAATTTTCTATTTTAAACTCTCATAGTCATATATATATATATTTGACCGTGAAATTTTCAAATTTCACTCGTGTATAGTAATTTATGAAGAACTGCCTAATCTATTAGCTTTTTCGTTAATTAATTGCTGTTTTTATCATCTTAAATTTGAAGAAACTTCGTTGATAATAATTTATTCTGTTTGGATATACTTTAATTTTTTTCTCGAAAAAACATTCCGTATACATACATACATACATTAATATATATATATATATATATATATATATATATATATATATTTGTTTGGTATAAAAATAATTGCGGGTTTTATCAAGTTTGGCGTGTAATTTTTTTTTTAATTACTGCCGAAGCTTCATGAATGATTTGTTCAGGTTTGAGAGAATGTGTTATGACGAATAAAACATGCAAAGAATGCTAAAACAGTGGAAGACTTTTCTAAAAGGGATTGACGAATTCGTCGATTCAGAGCGGTCATCTCTTTTTCAGTAAGAGTTTCGACAGTTACCCGACAGACGGAGCAAAGTTATACAAAATAACGGACGATATTCTGTGGATTGAAGTCTTCCATTTATTTTCTATAAAAAAAAAATATGGAATTAATCTCTACACCTATTTCCAACTATGTCTATTAATTTCTAAACTGATAGATAAATCAATATTTTTTCTAACAAAAAATATATTTAATGTTTCAAGTCATACATTAATCAATACGTTTTATGTTTCTCCTTCAACCCTTCGTACCAACATTGCATAACGTGTTTATTAATTAAACGACACAATATTTACGTTGTGTCTCATTGATCTACAAAAGATATTATAACTTTTAGTTACTGTACGGTTCTCTTATTACTGAATGAATGCGCGGCTTTTCGTCAAGACCATCGATTACTCACACACACTCCCACACAAACATATACATACATACATATATATATATATATATATATATATATATATATATATATATATATTTGTGTATATAATTCGATACTGGCGCTTGACTGTATTCTCATCATGTTTAGGGAATATTCGGCAATGCGGTAGGCAACAGTAGTCGACATTATAATTGAAATGAACATCTTAACATATAGAACGATATTGAAATTACTATCTATATTTTCCCATGAGACATGTTTCCAATATAACATTTATCTGCATGTATTCTTGACGGTGGAATTAATTCTGTTTACGGAGATTAGCGGTATAGACGTCTGTTATGATAAGTGAGCATATCCAGCTTCTGTCAAATTTCATACACACACACACACACATATATATATATATATATATATATATATATATGTATATGTGTGTGTGTGTGTGTGTTTGTGTAAAGAATTTCAGACGTGGCGTTAACAAAAGGTACCCGTTTGATAAAAGGATTTGATCATCCAGAGTCTGTTATTTTCATTAGGTATTCATGGAAATCGGATTAGCTAAACGCCATCCCGTTTTATTATTTACACGCGCGGAATTATTTATTAATACTTTTATAATTAAACAAGTGGCGTGTCGGAACTGTAATTTACAATCTGTTTATTGTACTGCGGATGTGTAATCCGTGTACGTTTTAATTTCGTTTAATGGACGCGCGGCGGTCATGTTCAGAAATCAACACGTACAAGTTTTGTGCGAGGAACGTTTGAAACGTGCGCACGTTCGAATGAACTCGACGAGATTTAAGAGTCGTCGGTGTTCATTAACGTTATGTAAACACGGACGATACATTGACAAATAAATATTCGACCACTATATTTTTTTATTCGAATGTGTGTTTATCAATTCGAGGACTCACCTGAGTAGACATTTCGATAACACACGATGGTCGGCTGGAATCTCGAAAAGGCTGCAAACAGGATCGACCTGTAATTATGAAAACTAATTGGAGGAAATAATCGTTAAAGTTTTATATTTTTTGTGTACATGGATGTACAAGTTAAATAAATAATCGGATTACATTCAGCACAAAGCATTTAGTTTAATCCAGATACAAAACGTTTATAATTATAAATGTTATTCAATACAAGAGACACAATTCAAGGGTACACACATTTAATACAAGGGTCGTGGGCAGTGGGCTTCTCTCGCGCCCCGGGCCGACTCATCCGTAACACAATCATGATTTTTCTACAAACAACTATTTAAACTGTGCTCTTCTCTTTCCTCGATACTTGAGGATCAAGCAACATCATCAGCTCAAGTAAAAGGCCATCGTACCTCGCACTTGGACCTGTAGAGCGCCTTATCGCGCCGGCACAACCTTAACGTCGATACAGACAATTCCGAATCGTTAGTGACTTTGTCTAAAAACAGATATTTGGTATCTGATATCGTAGACTTAATAATTGCAGGCTTAACACTATATATAAGCTCTTAATTTTTTTCTGAATAGAAGATTGAGCAATTTTAGTTTCATCTACTTGGGATAAGTTTGGTAAATGTCTATGATATGGCGACACTATTCATTTGGTAACGTCATGGATATTAAGTATTACTTTTCGAACTAGTATAGGAGAAATTTCAGCAAGAAGTGTTGAGTCGTTCAAGTTATATAGATATTTGAAGCGAGCATTGTAGCAGTTACCGCAAAAGTGGAAGAAAACGAGCAGGCCATTTCGCGTCAGTTCATCACCGTGGATTAAACCTCAATTTTCCACTACACGCCTGAGTCGAAGTGGCAGTCAAAGCAGTGGATAACTACTGATGAAAGTGAGCCGCAGAAGACAAAGACCGTTTCGTCAGCTGGAAAAGTGACGGCTACTGTTTTTTGAGATTCACAAGAAATCGACTACTTAACGAAGAGAAAAACGATAACAGGAGCCTATATGTAACATTATTGCACTGTTTGAAAAGGGAAAGCTGAAACAAAAACGACCAAGATTGGCGCACAAGAAAGTGTTCTTTCAACCAGACACAGTGCCATCCCACAAATCGACCGTCGCGATGACAAAATTGCATGAATTATGCTTCGAATTGATTCCTCATACATCCTGTTCTCTGAACTTGACCAAGTGCGACTTCTCCCTCTTCATAAACATGAACATTTGGCTAGGTGGGAAGAAATTCTCGTCGCATGGGGATGTCATCGCTGCCGTCAATGCGTATTTTGCAGACTCGCTGGAACAAGTCTATAGCCCTCAATGTTGACAATAAAATCGATTTTTTTATAAAAACGACATTTAACCCTTAATGGTCGAAAGATTTTTATTTTCTATTGTATGGCATAAGTGTGATGTCCCCGTAGCGGACCCTTTCGACCGGTAAGTGTCAACTTGCTTTCCGCTTGACTGTTTTGTCGGCTAGGAAGGTGAAGGCCACTTTTTTTGAGAGTTTACATGAATAATTTGAATCCGTATCAGCCATACACGCCTTTTTAACCAAGACGCTTGTTTAGAGTTTCTAATGTCTAGTCGAAGATGTCACACGTGCTGAAACTAGTATTGAAGAATATACAGACGATCCGAAAAGATGAAATCACTATGAAAATGGTTTAGTAATATGAAACGATTGAACCCGGATGACAATTTCGATTAGAAAACACAAGACGACGGAATTCATTCCGCTCATTTATGATTCCTTGTATGTAGTTTTGATCGCAAGTCCGGCACTGTTCCGATCGTTGCACGTAAAAAAAATAATAATAGCATAAAACGAACACAGTGTACGTACGTACATACTACAATTGCACTCAGGAGTCATCACCGATACGGAGGGAATTTAATTACGACGGCGGGCAAGGTTTTTAAAGCACTGTTCTGTTAATTTCACGCGGCGCTCGGCCGTCGAGTGTTGGCAATATTGTAACGCAATTAGCTCTTTTTTAAGTGCTGCGCGATTCCGTTTTACTGATAAATCTCGTTTAATAAGTACCACGTGTGAAGAGTGTTAGGTCGGTCGGAAAGTATTTGCGGAAAAAATTATGAATGATAATTTTTCTTCAGTTCACAACGACCGACTGAAGGGTGTTTCGAGGTGATAACTGGCGAAAATGTGTCGATTCTAATGGGACTTATTTCGATTAATAAAGTTAATTATTAGATGAGAAAAAGATTTATATATATATATATATATATATACACAAACCGAAAACATTTCCATACTTCGAATCGTTGTTCGATCGAAGGTAAGGAAAATTATTCAATCTCATGTCGAAAACTCATAACAACCGCGCGCCGTAATTGAAAAGATTCGAACCGATACCGTACGAATACCAATAATAAAATCGAATTACATTCAACGATCGGTCGAATTATGTAAATCTGGCGCCAGTTATCTTAATCATAGCTTCATTTCAACACGTTTAAATATGAATGAGGAGCGTCGACTCATGTACAGCGAAAAATAACAAGTGAGGAACGCGCGCCGCCCCCCAAAGATTCGGCGCGCCGAGAAAAAGAGCGCGGCTGTCGGCCGGGACCGCCGCTCCGCGTCACGCGAGTTCGATTCGAGCGAACGGCGCCCGCTCGCAGATAAATTCGCGATCGAGTGTTATTTATCAGCCGGAAGTTATTTTTTTCCGTCTTCTGCTCGTGTTCTTTTCTTAAAGGAACGCGATTCACGTCTGCATTATTTTCATCGCGGGCGTACTGTAATAGAAAAATGTTTAAATATACTCTCGGATTCTCCCGATACAATACTACCGTGTTGAGATTCGAAGGTGGGGCCTAATTGTATCTTTGAAGTCACTCGAAAAAATGTCTTTCAGTTTAGTTCAATAACAATAAACACAGATTGATAATTTCATTCTAAGAAATCCGAATAGAAGACTGAGAGAAATGCAGATTTTTCGTATAGCTATCTCTTTTTGAGTGTAAACAAGTAAATCGAAGACAGAAATATGAAATGAGATTTTCATAAGTGAATTCTTTCTTCATCACACACTAACATTTTCTACCAACATTCAATCAATATTAATTATTGTATATTTCGTTTTTCAGTTAAAAATTGTTAAGACTTAACAAGAGCGAGTGAAGCGAGTTAAACTGGAGTGACTTGGGGATCGGTGAGGGTAGAGAGTCTGCTGGTACATTTAAACAGACCTTACATAGATTTGAAACAGAAGTGTAACGCGGCGATGGCTGAAAATATTATATTCCATCGTGGGGGAACGAAGAAAGATCCAGGAAGCCTCGACAGAAACGGAGCTGAGATACTTTGGAGGAACTCGGTCAAGTATCTGGGTGTGCACATGTACAGGCAGACCAAGTACAACAGATCGAGCAAAGTTACACAAAGCAATGAGAGATATTTGAATGATTGAAATGTTTGTTTTTTTCAGTAAACATTTGTTTTTTATAAAACAAGGCACCGAATTAATTTCTACACCTCGCATTTTAAATTCATTGAAAGTGAATACAGAGACGTGCTGTACTAAGTAGACTGATTGATTGATTGATCCGTTGCGGTTTGAATGGATTAGGTATCTAATGATGTGTATCTAGCGACACACCCGACAAACGTATTTAAAACATGATAATCCGACATTGTTGTTCGAATGATTAAGAATATCCACATTGTGTGGCACAGTTCGAGCGGCGCACGTATTATGGGATAATTTTAGACAAGGGTTTACTTAACTATTCATCTCGACTGGATAAGTGAATATGTTTTACCGCTTCTACTGTAATGTATTCGCCCGGGATATTATATTTTATAGTAGAGTACGTTCCGCGAGTAAACTTTGCAAACTTACAGAAATTGTGATTCAATCGTGTTTAAATATTTGATAAGTGGAATTGTAAATTACGTTTTCATAGCAATTTAATACGTTCGAGAATAGACGCGCGCGCGCGCCCGTACGAAATATACATTATGCCTCGTTGCGCGGGATTCCCCATCATTTTTCCTTCCACCCTTCCGTACGAAATTTACGGTCTCCGTACGCGGATTTATACGTTCGTGCGGACGCGCGTACGAGCACGTGGAAGAGACTTTTCTGTACACTGTTTTAAATTATAATTGTTATCGTTTTTTTTTCCGCGAATTTCAAGGGGGTGCGAATCACGGTATCATATGTTAGATCGTCACTCACTTTGGAGGCTGAGGATGTTTGTCTTGGAGATGTTCCGCCATATAGGGGACAATGTTGAAACTGGACCCGTTTTTTTAAAAAAATCTGGAATGAGAAAAGAGTGCGATTTCTCATATGTTTTTATTCAGACTCTACGCCAATCAAGGCCGCAACAACTCCTGTCTCAGCACACCCGTAGGTGTAAAAAAAAAGATGCTTACCGCCAATATGAAGGACAAGCCTAATGATTTGCTTGAGTTCCGGCAGACGGCGAAGGAGGACGTTCGTTACAAAAACTTTAAAGGGGCCTCACTCCATCGTGTCTACTACTGTTTTGTTAGGTTACGCCAGCTACTTGGTCAAAAGATATAGTGTTTTTAAATGTTAACGTTGGCACTTCAAAATCCTAAAACGACGGGAAAATATTTTAATTTAAAACAAAATTATGATTTATTCTATTTAAAGGCACCGACTTAATTTTTATACCTAACAATTATTGATCAACTATTTAAAACTGACTGGTATTTATGACATTAATCTATTTGTAAAGACCGACTGAATATTATAAGAATGTTTAAAAATCAGTTACATTTTTTAATAAAACATTCAAACTAGTCTTGTCTTTTTTCATAGATTTTCATGAGATTATCTCGTGATATAAAAAGATGTTGACTGTTTGTACCACATTATTTATGATCGAGCGCGCGATAACAATACGAATTGTAAAGTTATCATGTTTGGATACAAACAGTTTAATACAATGGAAATGTAACGGACAAGCATTGAATGAAACTTATAGTTTGTAACAATGGAAAGGTAATGGACAAATCCTGCAAGGCAAACAACTCGTGAAGTTACACATGCAGCAAGCGAATTGTTCCACTCTATTTTATATAAAAAAGACAGATTTCCAGTTTGAAAAAAGTGATATTTTGTCGCACATTATGTGTACGGTCTGTACAGTTTCAATTATTGTATTTGGTGTAAAAATTAAGTGCATTTAAATTGAATCAAACGTAACTCTCTGTTTTAAATTAATATGTTTTCTCGTTGTTTTAGAATTTTTAAATGCCAACCTTATCATTTAAAAACATTATATATATATATATACATATATATATATATATATATATATATATATATATATATATAGGGCCATCTCATATGTAATGCAGCATTTTCATACAGATGAAAATGGATGATGCAATAAATAATGCAATTTTCTGAGTTATCTTATCCGATTTAGTGTCGAATAACCTCCTTTATGTTTTCAACCGTTTCCGGCTTGTTCGTATAAGCCTCTGATCTTAAGACATACGAACGAAAAAAATCTGGTAGATTTGAATTTGACGATTTTGACGACCAATCGATGTTGCTGTATCTCAAAATTAATCCAGGCGCTAATTACCTTAGCTCTCGAAGCGTCCTAATACCCCAATAACCAACCATCAAGTAAAATTTGTCAAAAAACATAGCATTTAAAATTTCCTTCATGGTATACGGTGTGTGGAATATTTTTTTGAAATGACATGTTCTCTAAGCCCAAATAGTCCAATCTGTGTGTCAAAAACTTATCAATTATCCCACTATCAAGTTGGAAATCTACACCACCCTGTATATTAATAGTTTTAGTATTGTGTTTAAATTCACTTTAAATAATGATTTATTGAAAATTTCTGAACAGATTATTGCTTTTGTGACAAAACAAGAATTCAATTGTGAAAGTGAATGTAACGACAGTGTCTCACGTTATTAACAATTTATGCGCGGATAATAAATGACTTGCATAGAAGAACTCAACAGCTTGTACTTGGCTTAAAATCGTTGACTTGTTATTTTTTTTCCTCAATCTCATTTCATTGATAAAATTCGCCCATTCGTCGATTAAAAAAAAAACGTACGAGACTAATCGATAGAATAGTGGATACACTGATAACAAGTATATCGAATACCGAAATCGTCTGGTGTAATTACGGTATTAATTCTCAACCGTGCCGTTAAATAAACTCCTCACCGTCTGTTCAGTCAATTAGACGAGTTTACATTCAAAACGAGCACCGGCAATAAAAAAAAAGCAAAACAAACATAGAATTGAATCCGATTACATCGTTCAGAAATAACTCTTAAACTGATTTGTAAGTAAGATGAGTCGCCGGTAATGAGACGACACGGGTATCGAACTCGTTCCGATGAAACGGATCGTTCGAAACAAAACGGTCCACATAATAGAACTCGGTCGAGGAAGGAAAAAAACGGCGCGCACGAGCCTCGAGTGGCTTTTATAATTTGTTTCAGTTACTAATACGGAGATAAACTTTCGTTCACTAATTATACAAAGTTAAAATACAGCTAATGGCGATTAACAAAGGGAACGAATAAAGTAATAACGTTTCGGAAATTCCCGACGGGTATTTCCGAAAGATATTAAATTTTAATGGAGTTTTGAACCGCAATTGTTATGGTTTCGTCTTTAATTTAACGATTTTCGAACCGGGAGTCCGGTCGAAAGTTGCTCTGCGCGACGCACGCGAGTGTAACACGAGTTTTAATGCCGTCTTTCGTGCTATTCGCGATCGGAGATGTTTTTCCCTTTGTGCGAGCGGACGCGCGACAAAGTTTCGGGAACGGGGAATCGAAAATCAAAGTGGTTTGATTGTTTCGGCGGGTGGGTGGACGGACGCGTTTCGTCTGAAGTTCAGACGCGTGGGAAGTGCATTGCGGATTGTTGAGAGGGAGGGAAAAAATTACAAGTGAATTCTTTCATAAGTTAATAACAAACTTACAAAGTTTTCTTTTGGACGAGAATAACGGAAATATATAAATCCGAATGGCTTTTGAACGATTCATTTAAGACTTTAAAACATACAGAGAGAGTTTAAGAAAAGTGTACACGTTTCATCAGCCCACAAGTCAATAGACGTTCTTAACTTTTCAGTTACAAGTTGGTCTTAAGAATAAAAAATACCAGATTTACATTTTAACGATAGAAATTTGTGTTGAAGGCTTATTCGACATTTTAAATTTCAACAAAGTGAAAAGTGTAGAAGTGGCACACGGCGATCACTAACAAGATATTATTTTTCATTTATAAACAGCACACCCCCAACTATTATTTACAATAAAGAAACATTAAATTTCTGTTTTATTTAAAATTAAAGAATTGTGTCCTTACTGGAAAATCCTGTATATTGAATTCAACTGATTCAAATTCTAACAGGTTTACTTGCACAGATTTTTAAAATATTTCGTATGTGTGAATTGGTGCAGCAGACATATGAAGACCTTCTGTAATGTCAAACCGCACACACTTATTAATTTAATGATAAGTGTACTCAATTTAATAATGACCAATGCAGATCCAATTTTGAATTGTACTGTAGACTGAGAAATATTTTAACCGATATCGTTTGTTGACAGCGCGAAAGATAGATGAAACTCGTCAATATACACAGGCCTGCTACGATCGATAAAATTTGTATTGTAGCACTGGCCAACTACGATAAATAAAATTTGTATCGTATGCACTAGGCTAGCTGCGATTTTAAAGTAATTTTTATTTCCGATACTGAAACTCGGGTCTTAACAAGCATTGTGAAAAATACAAACATGCAAAGATCTCCTACATCGACGAGCCGCAGAGAAACAGAAGAGATGCTGGAAATTTTTCGACAGCAGCCACAATGCCAGAACTGTTTTGTGTATTTTTTTTTCAATTTTATCAAAAATTCTATTCAATTAAATGAATTGAAATGTTTGTGTGTTTGACCACCGATCACTCATCTAGTTTAATTTGCGAACCGATCCGTTGAAAAATGGAATCGCACCGACGATCTCGCGTTCCTCCGACATTTGTCACCGTTACGCTCCTGTCGATGATTAATTTTCGCAAATGAAGCGATTGATTCCGTCCCGTATTAAATATGAAACGTTCAAATAAGTTAATTTCATAAGTAAATATTTGATAATCTTAATCTGCACATGGCTTTTGTGACGACCGGAGTGAATGAGAAAAGGGAAACATCATCAAAGAGCCGGAGCGAAATTAAAAGTCTTTCATGTTTCTTTATGTACAATAGAATTTATGTTAAAAGCTTCTGTGAATTCCCTCAAGTTAAATTTGAATACAATATTTAAGACTGTTCCAGTTCCTTTGATCTGGCATGTTGTATTATATTTCTTATTCGGAAAGTTGTACAGAACTCGTGGATATTTCTTCTAGTTCGGTGTATGATAATCGGTCGGCGCGCGGGTGCACGTCCCGCGCGCGCACGCACGCACGCACGCACACAATGGAACGATGAAGAAGCTCGACGGCGTTTAGTAACCATTGACAGAGTTGTAACGAAGAGATAAACAGGTCGTATCAATGAGGTCACTGTTGACTTTATACAATTTCATTTTAGTGCACACACACTTCCAGTCAGTGTTCATTAACTCACAGTCGGACTCTGCTGTACTGTATATATTTTTTATGACTTAATTTATTACAGTGGACGGTGCGTTATTAATATATTGCGTCGATTAGTAATTTAAAGTAAAATTTATTTAAAACGATTCTTTTTCAAAACCGCTTTTAAGCTTATTTATTGCTCGGGACGTGGTTATTGAAAATACGACTCGAAGGTCATATTTCATTTATAAATTAGTTTCGTATGTAATAAATTATACGGATTTTATATTCGGTTGTGAAATATAGCCACTGGAAAAGATCTCTTTGTTAGAAACATAGACTGATAATAACGTATATATTTTTTTCCGAACAGAAAATCGAGAGAGAGATATATTTTACGTTCAGTCTATCTCATTTATAATGTCAAAATCTGTCTATATATATATACATATGTAAAAAATTAATTATAAATGATAATTAAACAGATTTATATTACTTTTCCACAGTAAAATTCGGACACTGTGCCTTAATTCAGTTTCACAAATGAATTCTTTAAGAGATAATTCTTGATGCATTTTTTAGTACTCTAAAAATGATGGCATTTTCATCAAATTATTCATAAGTAACAATTAATAATGATTTATAAAACATTTCCGGTAAGAAATTCTTTTTACAGTTTGTAAGATGAAGAAAAATCATTGGTAATAATTACTTCTTCTTATTTTAAATGTAATATATATTACATATTTTCTCTCTTCTTCACTGAAGCTACGTTTAAAATTTGAAATCAGTTTTCTAAACCGTAAAAAAGTAATTAAAAATTGAATTTATGAGAAAATGTCTGAAAATTCTAATAAAATCAAAGATAGCTGCGTTTAAAACGAAAGTGTGATTTTATATGTCAAGAATTATTTTCGATTTTGCAAAGATGAGTTTCATTTTGATTCATTTACAAATAAGTAGTTTATAAAAATAGCACGAAACTGATAATGTTATCAAAATGGTTCTCTCTTTCTTTCTGAATGTAATTATTTAATTTGAAATTATTTTACTTAGCCCTTCATAAACACTAAATTCCATTTTTCCATCCATGTTTACACTCTAAAGAGATAGATCTGTAGGACAGAAATATATGTTTCTCTACCATTGAGAATTAACAGAGTGAAATTATCAGATTATATTCGATACATCTATAGTTTTTCACATTGAAAATCATACTTAATCAACAGATAAATATATTTGAATTTCTTTTAATTTTCTATTCGTAATTTTTAAATTAAAAATATAAGTCTATATTTATTACACATTGGTCTAGAAAATATATTTTTTTTTATATTAAACTCCTTCAGAAAGTATGCTTATAATAATTTCTTTATTATTAAGTAAGAGTTGTATGAATGTTATCATCCAACATCTTCTTAGATGACGAGATTTTACAATCCGTTCATATATACATATATATATATATATATATATATATATATATATATATATATATATATATATATATATATATATATATATATGTATATATGTATGCATGCATGTATGTATCAACGAATGTAAAATCTGTGTGCATGTGTGTTGTATAAATGTATATTTATAAACGTGTACAAATATAGACACGTAGATAATTAGTTTATAGCAGATATAAAAGGTATGTCAAAGTAGATACTTTAACCTTTTAAGTAAACAAACTCGAAGAACCTTATTATAACTTCGCTTGCAAATAGGTAACTTCATTAGATTTATTTACATACTTAACTTGTGAAGTAAATTTACTTGTTCGAATATTGAATTCGAACGGCTTGAGATATAAATCACATTGCCCCGTACATCCTCTAATGGCGGCGGCGTGTCTTCATATATATATATATATATATATATATATATATGTATATATATATATATATATATATATATATATATATATATGATATATATATATATATAATATACATATATATATATTTGATATATATATATATATAATATTAAAAGAATGACAACGTATCAGGTGTCCACATTAATTCGTCGCCTTTATTATAGAAAATGAATGTTAATGGAAAATGGAATAGATTTCAATCCTTAAAACATCCCTAATTATTTTATATAACTGTACTCCATCTGTCCGGTAACTGACGAATCCCTTGTCGAAAAAAAGATATCCGCTTCGATTCAATGAAATCATAATACATTTTCGGACCTCTTCTACTGTTTAAGCATTTTTTTATGCATCAAAACACTTTCCAGGAGCCGTACAAATCATTCCCGTGGATTCGGCAGCACTTTTTCAACTGGAATGCTAAAAGTATGCAGTACCTAATATGTTGCTGTTCGGACGCTATCGTTCACTGCTGTTCTATGAGATTATACCAACTGTTCGACCAAGATAATATGTAGTCCACAGTACGTAACCCCTCATTTTTATTGTTCGCCACATATTTGAAACTTCGCGAGTCGCTTCATTTTGACGTGTCTACCATACTTTTCCTCGGCGAAAATTCTCGGTAACGTTGCGTTTTCAAATGCGATATATTTTGATACGAAAAGAAAGAGCCACCGTGAGAGATATTCGTACATTTCGAGAATCACTATTCTCTGAAAACGGTAACCAGTTCCCCGGGCACGTCGGGATTAAACGCAGCAGCGTACAAAGGCGAAACGAAACTAAGTAACGAACGAGCCATTTAATGCACGGCTTAAAATATCACAACGGGCACGTAACAGATTCTCATCAACGATTTTATTAAATCATAAAATGCGTACAACTACGAGCATATTCTGTTTTACCTCGACTAATTCGATAACAATGTAAACGCCGGCAACTTTTTAATAACACATCAACTAATACCTCGTGTAAACTTTCGTCGATGTTTTGTGTACGAGTGGCGGTGGCGGTGGAGGTTTTCTTCGACGCATAGACGACGAAACAAGTATTCGTGAGCGGCAAGGCTCGCCCCTATCGGTTCCCCGTGTGTAAAATACCACGCGAGTTTGAGAGTTTGGGGCGCGCGGAGGGCTCGCGGGACGCGTTGCGGTGCCGCGCGGACCGGCGGGATGTTTCCTAGTCGCCCGGTCGACGGCGGAATAAAATTTCTGTCGAGGATCGAGAACGGTTATGGCGTACACGATACGATGAAGAAACAGACTAGGAAGGACGATACTCGCGTAGTGGATGGAACGGAGGATTACGTGCACTGTTGTGATCGA
This sequence comes from Acanthacorydalis orientalis, assembly GCA_034766995.1. NCBI lineage: Eukaryota > Metazoa > Arthropoda > Insecta > Megaloptera > Corydalidae > Acanthacorydalis > Acanthacorydalis orientalis. The sequence continues at coordinate 47,597,421 of CM068317.1, forward strand.
GTGACAGTGAGATTTTATGGACCTGGATTTCAGTCGAACGCTGCACGTTTTTTTCATACAAAGCGGCCATTAAGTAAATATCAATTTTTCGGTACAGAATGTCGCTGGAAACAGATACAGGGTGTGGTAAAAAAAAAACATCCTGGGTTTCACTCAGCCATTGGTTCGGCGATAGCGAAGTGAGACGGGATAATAATGATTCCGATAGCACGTGCCTTACAGTTTACTTGTTTCCCAGATTATGACCAAGCGCCACGTTTAACTTCTATGTTGCAATTGCACGATTTATTTATTTTTTACTTTCATGTCATATAGTGGTTTATCGGGTCTCTAACGACTCCCGGGACGATAACCACGTCCATAACTCCCTTTTTCATATTATGATAAGAAACAGCGCAAATGGTAAAAAAAATACAGTTTCCAGTTGCCGCTTTCATGGCTTGGCCGGGTGTACACCGTACGTTCATTATTGAATCATTTGTCCGAAACAACGAATCTGTGATCTCTACGCAAAGAGCTTTTCGAATTCACTTCGCACTCGATCAAAAGGCTGCTGTTCCGGATCAGAAAACCATATAGATATGGGTTGCAAATTACAGGGCCACAGGTTCAGCATTGAAACGCACACAACTTAGAAGACCACGGAGCGTTCAGATGCCAGAAAATGTCAATACTGTAAAACAGCCTATTGTGCAATTTCCCGAACATTCGACCCATAAACATACTTCTGCTTTGAGATTATCTGGTCGAACTGCCAGAAGAGTTTTACACGGATTTTAAGTTCCATTCGTACAAAATGAGGGTTGTTCGGAAACTAACGGAACGTGAATGGGAGAACCGAACGGCATGTTGTGAGGAGCTCCTTCAAAATCTTTCTGCAAACAATTTCAATAACAAAATGTGTGAACACATCAGTCAAAGTATTGACCCTCGGAAGCTATGACTTTGTCCCACTTTTCAATGATTGACATTTCAATGATGACACTTTAAAATGATATAAGAGACATCTGTCGCTGCGCACAGCATACGCACCTAGAGCCATCTACACGTGAACAGCGACTTTCAATGCAACCCGCCTATTAATTTTTTCTTCGCCGATTAATATTTTGAAGTCTTACCGAGAAAATAATTCACGTTAAAATCGGCACAAAGAAATACTTACGAACAGATTCAATAAAAGGTGTTGTAATTATAAAATCTGAATAATTCACACGGCGTATCTTAATTAATTAACGGCGGGCGGCCGTCCGCGCGCTCGCGACAGAGAAGAGGGTGTACGTATATAAAAAAAAAAAACGCACGCCACGAGACGTCGAACAACAACAACAACAATGATAATAATCGAGTTATACGATATAATTGAAAATTTGGAAATCTCGACATAAAATATTCACGCTCGTTGAAGCGTGCGAAATACGGCATAAATTATAATTGGCTATTTTATTTGTAAACGTATTCTTTGCGCACGGATACCGCACGGATACGAACGACGCTACTGTGAACGGAACGATGATTCAGCCGTTTCGTGCCCAACCCACGGGAACGTTTCGAGTCGTATTTCGTTTGACGTTAATTAGTTACAGTTAACTTTACTTGAAGTTTTGTTTCCAGGTAGAGTATTGTGAGGCGGTAGATAAGCTAACGCGGAGGGCACGCGCGCGCGGATCGAGGAAACAGTGTAGTATCGTGGCGTTCGTGACGGAGAAGAAGAAGGAGAAGACGACGAAGAAGAAGAAGAACGCGCGGCGTCGGGACGAGCGGTGCAGACTCTGTCGGGGTCGTCTGCCGCGCACCAACTATGTACAACACACTACGACGATCCGCCCGGCCCGCCATCCGCTGTTCTCATTTAAAATTCACGTTGTTTACAGCAGCTAAACTGCGGTTTCGACTAAACTTCTATGCGAAGATTACCACTTTTGCGGCGAACGCGCGGAATAATATATTTACTTCCGTGTATATTGAATAATGTAGACGTACCGCTATAATTATGTCTACGTTGATACAACGAACCTCGTTTCACTTCTATATCATTGTAATGAAAATATTTGCATTCGTATTATGTATTCCGTTTAAATTAGATTGTAATCAAATTCAATTTATAGTAACCACCTTAAAGGTACTAAACCACCTTAACCACCTAAAAGGTTGTATTTTTTTTAAATATTTATTTTCCAGACAAACAGTATGAGTGTTACTGATACTACACATTTTTCTATACAGAATCAACAGAGAAAGTCAAATATGTTCAATAAACAACGAGTACGTCGGCAAGACCGTGTGTGTGTGTGTGTCTAGTTGACATGAAAATAGAACACAAACATATCAACGATACACGTTAAAAGTTTAGTGTGTGTTCCTCCGATACCGGCATAAATTAGAATACTTACTGAAAAGTAATTAGTTTTGTAAAACATGTGTCGCGTTACGTGAATGTAAATGAAGTTTCATATAATGGCTTTCAAACTTCTTCATTGATGTTTGAAAATTGTGATTGTATTTAATTAACGCCTGCGTGCCTTATACATAAGAGCGTTTCTCGTCAGATTACAGCGTTCACGGTTCGAAATAAATAATTTCGTTTTGTCATTCGCCTATTCACGTATTTATTATTTAATTTGTTTCGAGCTAAACGCCATTAAGCGTTCATGAATATTGATTTTTTTTAATAGATTTGAACACAGTACACATTAGACAGTTTTTGTTTACAGACAGCGGAGATGTGATGGAATTCGAAATGTTTCTGATATAAAGGTGAATTGTTTTAAAAATAGAATTGGTTTAATGATTTCATTATGTATTTAATACGAAAAAAATATTTTTTTATATAAACCGAACAGAAAATCTAATGCGAAATCGGTGTGAATTAACGAAATCAGATTAAAAGAATGTTAGAATCATTAACCGGCATATTTTGAAAATCAAACTGACAGTTTTTTTCACATACAGCCTACTAGATATCTCTTTCTCATTTCAACATGTATAGTTTGTATAACTCTTTCCTTTTTTATTTATTTTTATAACAATATAAGCTATTTTTATTAATTCTGACAAACGTTTTTAATAATGTTAAAATTTTATTAATTAACAATTTCTATGAAGTTGATGGAGAATCTATTAAAATGAGAATTAGCAATAATCAGTTCATCAGGTTTGGGTTTTAATCCTCCCTGGAGAACTCAAGTATATAAAAATAAGATTTTTTTATTCGTCTTAAATCATCGGGCACTAATTATTGATTATTTCGAAAAAATAGATCGATTGAAACGCGGGAAAGTAATAATCAATTAGTGATTTTTGATTTCTGAAGGTGTTTTTATCATCTTTGGCACATAAAGGTACAAAATTCTTATTCTCATCTTCTTTAACACTTTTAATTGTTGATCATTTGAAAAAAATAGATTTTTATGAACTTTTTCCTTTGAATATCATGGTATTTCTAATTAAATGTGCATATGTAGTAATTAATAAATCTTTTCTTGATTCTCGATGCAATTTTATCATCTTCAAGACATTTAGGTAGAACAACTCTGATTTTTCTTCATTCTCTTAGCTTCTTTGTCACTTTTAACTGTCGATTATTCGAAAGTATAGATTTTTCTCAAAAATTTTTCTCTAAATATGATAGTATTTCTACTGAAATATGCATAAGTAGTAATTAAAAAATCTTTTCTCGATTTTTTAGGTAACTCTTTCATTTTCAAAACATAAAGGTAGAAATATCTTATTTTTCTTCATTATCTTAGCTTCTTTGTCACTTTTAACTGTTGATTATTCTAAAGTATAGATTTTTCCTCAAAATTTGTTCTCCAAACACGATAGTATTTCTACTGGAATATTTATAGATAGTAATTAATAAATATTTTATTGATTCTTGAGGCAATTCCATCTCCTTCAGCCATTACTGTAGAGAAAAATCTGATTTTTCTTCATTATTTTAGCTTTTGACATATTTTGTTATTGCTTATTTAAAAAATAGACTTTTCTCTACCTTTTGGCTCTAAATATGATGGTATTTTTTTCGAAATGTGTATAAGTAATAATTAATAAATCTTTTTTAATTCTCGTGATGATTCTATCGTCCTCAATGTATTAAGATGTAAAAACATCTTTTCTATTAGCTTGTAATTGTTTTTTTTTTCTAAAAAAAAAATATATTTGCTGTACTTGTTCTATGTGAATATAATGGCGTCTTTATTTAAATCTTCAAAAGTAATAATCAGTGATTCAATTTTTATTTTTGAAGGTGATGTTTTCATCTTCAAATCACTTGAGTACAGTAAAATCATAATTCGTACTTTCCTGTGCTTTAAACTTCTGGCAGTGAAAGCGTTCTACTTAGAGTATACAAAATCCTTAATCAGAAACGATCAAAAAATCAATCATTATAGAGTTTCGATCAAAAATGTTTTCAGATGAGTGAGAAAAATATTTTCGAAGCGGAATTCGGCCACGGTCCTCAAAACTATATAGTGCTTAAAACATTGAACGGATTTCATAGAACATCACTCAATCTATACAATTTTTCTCACATAATTATTCGATGAAAAAACGAATCTTACTTCTCAATGTGTCCTATTAAGGGGCGTCCAACGTATAAAAAAATTGTCGACGATGATTCATAAAAGAAACAGCCGGACCTTTTTGAATCATTCCGAGTACTTTGTTACATACATAACATTATTTATGCCGCACTTGATATCATTCGTCACGCTTGAATTAAAGCAATCGTCGTACGAAATCGTCGGATCGCGAAATTCCGATGGCGCGTTCAGAGTCATATTCGGAACGTTTCAAATGTTACAATGCGTTTATACATATATATATATATATATATATATATATATATATATATATATATATATATATATGTTTGTGTGTTTGTGCGTACACGATTGCATAAAAGTAAAAAATTAGAGTGGAAAAGTGCCTGAAACGAAATAGCGGCCGAGCTTTCATGTGTACACAGGCAACAATCGTTTGAAAAATTACTTGTAGGTCACGAGGTAAAAAGCAATTTTAACTACAATAACAATATGTCTGAAGCGGAGTTAATGGACCGAACGACAAATTTACATGTCAGAGACCCGTTGACTCGACCTGACCTACCGTGTTTATGCTCACGGGCCGACCTTTCGGCGACAGACGCACACACGTGCACGCGAGCATGTAAAAAAAAACAGCTTTCTGTCGTGCTTTAAAAGCGATTGCAGGCGCGCGCGCTCACTCGCAGACCTACAACCGCCGCCGGTCGGTCGGTCGAACGGGGCCCTTGCGTTCTGTCGCTAATGCACCGAGCGAACACAGAAATTGGTCACGGGCTCCACTAACCATAATAAACGGATATTAACGAGGACCCGGCTCGCTGTATTTGTATACATATATATGTGTGTATACTTTTTTTTTATTTCGAACGGACGGATTTTTCAAAGGAGACATTTTTCAAACGGTCGAGTACGCCGAGAGTCGAATTTAAATACAAGTGCGTATGTTTTCATTGTCGGTGCTTCTGTGTTGCCATTGAAGTACCGATCCCGTTTCGAAACTTGTCGTGAAGTATTCTTTGACAAGTACAGGTTTCACAATTAAAATATATTTATTTTTCGCTTGACAGAGAGATATTTTATTTGTGTCATGAAAGGCAACTAAGGGAGAAAACTAGAGATTGTAAATATATTAAGCAGCGAGTGGTAGAATTAAATCAGATTTATTGATTTCTCTATAGTTTATCGACAAATGCATAATGATTGATCAGAGATTCTTGATCCGAGAACGTTTTTGTAGTTTGTGGAATGAAAGAGAATTATTTTGATTGTTTTATTGAATTTAATTACATATTAATGCAAAAATAATATTTATTTATATAGTGAACAGAAAATCGAATGCGAAATCGGTGTACATTAACGAAATTAGATTCAAAAAAAATGTTAGAATCATTAATCGCCCTTTATTAAAAATCAGACCGATAATATTAACAAATATTGTTTTAAATGAAAAAAGGAAGAATAGAAATAATATTTTTCTGTACCTTGAGAATCTAAATAAAATGGAATCGTATATTAGAAATAATCAACAATATAATACAATCATAATATAGTGTTTTTAAATGTTAAGGTTGAAACACGAAAATCTGAAGACGACGAGACAATATTTTAATTTAGAACAATGTTATGATTGATTTAGTTTAATACTTTCAAATCTCTAACACACTTTATACCATTATACTTCTAAATCTCTTTTTTCAATATTCAATATATTCTTCAGAAATATTGAACGCGATAACGCTGTAAATTCTGATCGAATCCTCTTTATGGCTTACAGAAAAAAATAATAAAAAATATATCACATACAATTAGTAAAAAAGAGAAAGATTGATATCGTGATAAAACTCTATCATTCATTTGTTTTTAAATAGCAGCTATCTCTGATTTTGATTCGAGGAATGATTGGTTCAATTTAAACGCACCGAATTAATTTTTACAAATAATACACTCATAACTATTTCTCTGAAATCTAGTTTTGGCACAGTTTGATTTTTCAATTTTGTTAAATTAATATTCAGTATATGAGCCGTTTTTTTTGAAAGTGGTATAAGTGTATTTTTGGAAAAATGAGTTAATGGTAGTTTTAGTCAGATAAAGATATCCTCTTTTTATATTTATAATCACACAGTCAGTGGTGTACAATATGTTACCACTGTACACAACTTCAAGACCTATAACAAGAGAGAAATATAGAGATATGATGAGTTTACTGCCTTACATACCTCCTATTCACCATAAATACTTCGCTATGCTAAGTGTAGAGGAGAAATAAGATTGAATTATCAATAAGTTTTGTTATTATTAGTTATCTTAACGAAGTAATTTACTTTTTATACTTGTTTATTTATAAATTCATTATAATATAACTGAAATCATTTTTTAATAAACTCGATTATTCGTTCACTTACATGTCTTCATTTCAATTTTTATTTTTTACATTAAAAAATAGATTTCAGCAAAGCCAACTTCAATTAAAATATAAATTTAAAATTACTATTATTTATATTTTTCATAATTTGTTATTATTGAAAGTGGTACAAGTCCATTTGTAGCTTAAAAAATTGTTTATTTTCTTTAACATTTTTATTAATTATTAATGCATAATAAAATTTAACAAGTCTATAGTTCTAAAAACATTACTCGAATTGATAAACGTTTGCTAATATTTTTAATTGATTCAAACAAAACCCCTTAAATATCTCAATATATGAATAAATGGACTTATACCACTTTCAAAAACAACGACTCATATACGGAATGAAGATATTTAAAATTCAGCTTCGATACAAACAAACAATCATTCGAATTATTGATATACTGAATGTTTCATATCATCTGTGTTTGTATGTAATGGAATTTCCTACTCCGTGTGTTTATAAATGTATCGGTCCTTAATCGAACGGTGTACGAAGATAACGTCGATCCCCGTTATCGAGAGCCCGTCTAATCGTTTATTTATACAACGTATCGCCGGATTAAGTACATATCAATCACCTCCGAAGATCTTCATCCGATCGATTGTCATCGGTAATCTAGAGGAATTATCCACTGTCAGTTATAGAAATGTTGTTTCGTTGTAATCCGACACGTCAGTCACGTCCGCCGTTGTGCCGTGAAGCCGCAGCCAATTAAAAACGGATGCGGCGAGCAGCACGGCGCGACGGCGCCAACGCGCATAAAAATGTGCGTGCGGGTGAGTGATATCCTTTACGTGAGCGTGTGTTCCGCGAACACGTTCCTCATGTTACGACGGATTAAGTCCACGGACGAGATACCGCGCCCTAACTGATTTATCGCCGATCGAGATTCTTTCGAACTTGAGCGCTACAGGGAGCGTGGTCTCTTTTGCAGACAGATTTTCGTCCCCCCGTTTGACTATATTGATTTGAAATCGACTGAAAGTCTAAACATCTTAACGCGTTTGTAAAACAATTATTTGATTTGAGATTAATCGATATGGAAATAGTATTTATTTTATACAGAACATTTTATCAAAAGTTTACTGACTTATTAAATATCACGCGTTCCTTTCAACTCGACTAGCATTTAGAATTTTAAAAATCTCTGCAATACTAGAAAAACACTTTTCTGAATGACATGTTTATCTCCCCTTTATGGGGTTTGATAATTTAATTCTCGGTTTGTCGCTGCAGCATTGAAGTCACGTGAAATTAAACCAAAAAAATAAAGCAGTATATAATAGTTCACAGTTTTATCAATAGAGTGTGGTCAGGCGAAGATCTAACAGCAGTTAGTTTTTGGCAAAGAAGCTGGCGTGTACGTTGTGCTTCATTGAGCAATGAAGTGAATATTCTTACCGGAAAACAGGGAAAACTGCAACCGAAACTTATGAAATGTTGAAAACTGTATACTGTGATAACACCTTGAGTCGCACAAGTGTTATCGAATCGTTTAAACGTTTCGATCGCGAGGATTTTCAAGATGACACTAGAGCTTCAATTAGAACTTTGACTTAAATATAGCTCCTTTTAAGACACATAAATCTTGAAACTTATTTAAACCAAAAATAAATTGCAACAATTATAAAAAATATGACAATACTATAATAATAAACAATACAATACTATAATACTATAAATAATAGTTCTGTCACTTCTCTAGTTTAATGAACAATAAAGAGTATTTTCTTAAAAAAATCAGAGAAACATTTTTTATTTAATTTAATTTGTATAACAAGTATTTCGGTCAATCTCTCAAAATGCAGATTCGATCGCAAGTTTGTAAAATTTTGATAAAATATCGCCGAACAACCTTAGCTCCGAATGATGAAAAATGAGTTGAATATTAATAGGGTACCGATTCGATAAATTTTTCATGTGAAAGTTCATTTCTCTCAGATGTAGAGAATGGTCAATGAAGGTTGATGGTGTGAATTTTAGAAAATCAACGATCAACAGTCTAAATAACTCAACGAGGTAAAAAGAGATACTAAAAATGAAAACTGGAGCAATTTGTGAGCCTAAAACTAGAAGTTTCAACGAGAGATTCGGTTAATGACAGTTCTTGAGTTCTGCTTTTCTGTGCGTTTGTACTTTAAGACCGATGGTTATCCGCACTGAAATAAAAATGATACATGAGCAAGAATAAAAAATGATCTATTGAACATTTTTGATCGGAAAAGTGTTTTATGATTTGTGGAACGAGAAAACAGCTATTTTCATTTCTTAAGATAGACAGTCGATGGTATAAAACTGGACCACGCCGTTGGAATCGAACATTTTCTTGCAGCTGGAATGTTATCGAACAGAGAAACTAATTAAATATCTCTGTATTCGGATCGAGGCCCGGCACAGACGGCCGGCCAGTCCGTGAAAGTTTCAGTAATAAGAAATCCGCCGTCGAATCAGACCACATCAATCATCCACTAAATAATGACACAGACATCACACGTAACGAACACTGAAATTAATTGAACTCAATGGCGGAAACTTCTCGCATGCCGTCATGAACCGGCGCGCGTTCACCGCGACAAGTAATACGAGAAACACGGCCGAATATCCGGGGGACGAGCGTCGAATTTTCATCTCCCTTCGACTGTATGCAAATTTACTTACACAATGGCGCTGAGCGGCCGCGGGCCTTACTCGCACTCGCGTGTAAGGCCCTCGGGCGAATCGTCATTCGGGTCGTGCGTCCCGCGCAACGGTTCTTCGGCGTTGGGTGCGACGAGGACGCGACGATATCGGCCGCACGGGGATCGGGATCGCTCTCCCGCACGGGATTCAGTTACGGCGACGGGTCTGCGTCCTATGTACGCTGTTGAAACATCACCAACGTACGAAAGACCTGTCTTGATGGAATTAACCTCGAGGATATATTTGTTTCTTAAACACCTTCGCGCCATTAATCATTATAATATATTTTATACGATGGAAAGTAACCATTGCAGTTCAATTAATTTACACGTTGGATTTTAAATATAGGAAATTTGAGAAACGAAACGCGAATGCGGACTTTGTGTCGTCCTGTTTTCTTAAATATACAAACACACATACACACACAACAGCGCATCCATTTCTATACATATTGATATCTATGTAAGGGTAAATAAATAAACAATTAAAAAATTACGAGAAATAAAATAACAAACTGATTGGTTGAGAACAAGAAGAAATTTTCTTTAATATTAACCACCTAGGTATTGTCATTTATATAGGAATGTAGTTTATTTTTATTATGGAGTACTTACTGTGCTATGATTCTTGTAATTTTAATTAATAATTCTATTAGTAGATACTATTCCGTACTTAGTTCTTCATTGGGTTATAGACACGATTATACGTTTATTATTATTTTCATAAAGTGTTCTTGTTCTTGAAACAAGAAGTGCTTCGAAACATTTCTTGCATAACGATTTTCAGTCATGAATGTCAATTTCATCATTTTGCTCACAGAACACTTTTTATAACTGTAATTCTCGAGATTACATACAACATACATATAATAAATGAAATAAATACAACATATAATAAATGAAATAAAATCCATACAAATAGCATCACAAAAAATTGGTAGACAAAAAAAAGACCATTCAAGTTCATATAAAAAAGCACCTCCACATTCCAGTGAAATGACTATCAGTGGATTCTTTCGAAAGTTTTGTTTCTGGTAAACTATTTGCACAATCATCTTAGATTGATTTTAATTCTTAACACATAATCTTATCGATAATGTTCAGTTCTATACTATTCAATTTACTAATCAAAATTGCAAGAACTGCTTCAGTTAAAACTCAATAATAAAAACCAACTATGTCACAATACAGAAAACAAATTAAATTAAATAAAAAATGTTTCTCTGGCTTTCTAAAAAAAAATCTTTTTATTTTTCATTCTAAACTAGACAAGTGATAGAACTGTGTATTGTCATATTTTTTTTATAATTGTTGCAGTTTATTTTTAGTTTAAACAAGTTTCATAATTTTTATGTGTTAAAAAGAATCTATTTAGATTTTTCTCGCGGAAATCAAACTGTTTGATACAGAAATTCAATTCGAACCATCTATTGAATTTCTAAGAAAAACATACTTTGTAACAAAACGTGACAAACACAACGTTCGATGATTAGAATATCATCTTAAATTCCATTAATTTTAAAGTCTAATCGCTGTAGACAAACAACATACTTGTGTGTGATATACATATATTCTTATATATACAAACATGTCTATTGTTCTACATTATATATATATATGTATATGTATATGTATGAATGTATGTGTACACACCCACCCACACATAAATGTGTGTGTCTCGTAATTCATCACTTTGACGATGAGACAAATGTGTCGCCTACAACCGGATTCCCTATAATCTAGTTAAACACAAAACTGAATGCCAACACACAATACTGTGTACAATGGCGTGAACTACAGTAACGCATTAATCTGCCATTATCGTATTCCCCATTTCCTGACACTGACTAGAGTAGTGCTTCCGCTTATGGCCATGCGAGCGTCGCCGCCAGCTGCCGGAGAGCTTACGAACCATACTCGACCGTACACACAACCGTTTGTATGTGTAAATATTTGTATAAATATATACAAACATATAAATACACACACACACACACACACGCGTATATATAATTTCGATTCACAAATACAAACATGAATAAATGTTCTCCCATTCAGTCGACACTATTGTGTTGCGAATAATTTACTAAAGAAAATGTTTACACATTATTCCTGTTCGATAAAATTTTAACAGAGAGATAATTTAGTTTGATGAACGCGTGTTTAATGTATTAGCAGAGGAAACGGGAAAAGGATCTACACTTTAAAGGTCTGAAACTGATGGGGCACTGTCGACGAAATGTGTATAAACAACAGTCAAAAATCATTATCGATCATTTTCGATTGTTGTTTAAGTGCATTTCGATTGCGATTCCATTATTCTAAGAGCGTTAAGATATAGAAAGAACTGAAAAGACTGTTTTTGTACGTCGTCGCTTTCAAGAAAAATTCGGGAGAAATATTAAACGGTTTTCGCTCGGCTTGAACTTGATATTCGTGTCTGTTGTTTAATTTTCAAGACAGGAGAATTTAGATAAATATTGAAGGTCTAAAATTGTTATGAGTGTTGAATTGGTTTTTAAAAGTATATTTTATCAATAAATTAGATTTTTCTATTTTCCAAGATCTATACAGGCAATTAAAAATCACTAATAACTTTTTACCCACAAGAAATTCAAACGAGGAAGAAATATAATCCTTATCACGTTCTAAATAAGATCTTATAGGATTCTCAATCTTAATAATAATTTTAACTCCATTAAATCCTTCTCTTTCAGGAGATCCTGATAATTTAACACAGTTCACCCAGTTCATATTCAACCAGAATGATATATTTTATTTGCTTACTCAATCTTACGTTCCATCCCTAATAAATTAGGAGGAGTTATTGTCCTAGTAATATCAATCGCAATTTTATTTTTTATACCTTTTATTGATTCTAATTTTCAACGAATTCAATATTATCTATTAATCAAATTTTATTTTGAATTTTAGTAAACATTTTAATTCTTCTAACATGAATTAGAGCACGTCCTGTTTAAGACCCTTATATTATTACTGGTCAAATTCTAACTATTTTATATAATTCATTATTAATCCTATAATTTTAATAGCCTGAGATAAATTATTAAAAAAATAATTAATGAACTTGAATAAGTATATACTTTGAAAGCATAATGTAGAAGTCAAATCTTCTATTAATTTTACTTAATTTATTTAATAAAATAAATTAATAATTTTTAAACCGAAGAAAAAATAATAAATAGTTTAAAAAAAGAGGTAAAAAACTCTTTCAAGTTAAATATATTAACATATAATATCGATATCAAGGTAAAGTTCCACGAACTCAAAAACGAAACTAATTATTGTTAACTTAATATACATAAAAAAAAGAATACACACCAGCACTTATAAAAACTAAAATAAATAATATTCTTATAAACAAAATTCTTGCATATTCAGCTAAAAAAATTAAAGAAAAACCCCCTCTTCTATATTCTACATTAAAACCTGAAACTAATTCAGATTCACCCTCTGCAAAATCAAAAGGAGTTCGATTTGTTTTAGCTAAACAAGATACTAATCAAACTAAGTCCAAAGGTAAAAAAATTCTACTAAAATTTTAACAAAATTTAAAATTTGGTTCTGTTTAAATGCAGGGAACTCAATTTCGCTCAAACTTGATAAAATTAATCCAGCAGTTCTTGAACAATTCTCGGTCAAATATATTCATTTAACAGATGAGGTCGGTTGTCACTTTGGAATTTGATCTGTTACTCTCTGTCTCATGTTGGTGATTTTTCTCACTTTGAAATGTTGTCTAATAACGGACTACAACTTGATACAGGATAATCAACCAATAAGAAGTGTGTATTTTTAAAAATGTTTCCGTGCGCAGAATTCGTCTGTGACATCTTAGTGTCAACTAATGTAACTGAACTAGAAGTTTTAGGATTTACATCCTGATCAGCTGTTGATTATATAAATCCCGTTCAAGTCTTAATTGATGGTACAACTTCGTATCAAAATTGTGTCGATTTAATTAGATGTGTTTTTTTTATCTCAGCAGGAGTATATTTCAAAGAATTACTTGGCGGAAAAACCTGACAGAATTAATAGAGAGAGAATTAGAGTTCAACGAAAAAGAAGCAGTATTAATGTCTGTAGTTATTTATTGACACGAGAAGAAAAAATATTTTTTTCGTTGAAACATAACTGGAAGTAAGAAAAAATAACATTGATATTATATATATATATATAGGGCGTATAAGAGAGAGAGAGAAAGTGAAAATAGAATTCGACGAGTGAAAAAGGAAAACTTTTCTAGGTATTAAGCGTCTGAAATCTGTCGTCATCCGTAATTACATGTTGGTAAGTAAAATCGATAGACAGACATTATTTGTTGTTGTTGCGTTGAGAGAACGTCCTACACGCCGTTAAATAAATACAAAAGAATAAATTCCTCGAGCTTATACTCAAATAGCTGATTTCGGAGTAACCCTTAAACAGACCACGTATTTATATATCCTCTCGTCGGCCGCCGTCGCGCACAGAATCCATTTATCCTGACAGTGTTATAAAGTGGCTTTAATGCATCAATCCTCCGCCGGAAGGTGTAGTTGTCCGGAGCTAGACAAATCCGGGGTAGACGACATAAATTCCAATATGGGTGAGCTTTTCGTCGGAACGAAAGACGCGGCGGCCCGCACGAGTGACTCGCCTCGAACGGGAAACGACGGATCGTTCAGTGTATTTTTATTTCGGTGCGGCGTCCTCGTCAACGTTTTCGTCCTTTTTCTTTTCCTTTCTTTCTTGCGTTCGTTCTTCTTCCGCCGCCGCCGTGCCGTCTATTGTGTGCGCGTGTGTGTGTTCTTCCCGTGCGAGTCGCTTTTTTTGCGGTTCTCGCGAACGAAAGGTTTTTTTCTCTGTCTATAAATTGTATTTGTTTCTCGTTATTTTTAAACACGTCGCTTTTTGATTCTTCCTTGTACGGTTTTAATCCGAAACCGGAAATCGGCATCGAAAAATGAATTTATACACACACACATATGTATATAGATATATATTAGGGTGCATCGCCCCATGCTCGCTGCGGTCATCATCAACCCCCGGGATGCCAGCGATCACCCACTTGTCATATTATAGGCATGTACATGTAACGGAATGAAACAATAAACATATTTAGGGTATCATAGAAGCCACGTCTTAAATAGATAAGTGGACATCATGGATTTAATAATAATAGCATCAGTGTAATAAGAGTTTAATTTATTTTTCTATTTTATAAAATGCCTTTCTCTCTTTCTTCATCTTTCTCTCTCTCTCTCTCTCTCTCTCTATATATATATATATATATATATATATATATATATATATATATATATGTGTGTGTGTGTGTAATACACACTCTATATTGTAAATTAGAAAGGTTTTTAAATTAATTATTTTATATGTCGTTCGGTTGAAATGTGATGACAGATAAATTCGGTTATATTAATTCATTACGTTTGTGATAGATATTCGTTCTCGTCGGACGGAAATTTTAATTTGCACACTGAAAATTTTAATTTGTTTTCGCGTAATTTAGTTTGCGAACGAATGCAACTGTCGTTCCGCGTGCCCTTTTTTAATCATGTAACGGGCTTGTTTTTTTTACAAAACATTGGAATTTGAATTATACATCACACACCCACACATATATACATACATTCATTCATTCATTCATTCATACATATATATATATATATATATATATATATATATGTATGTATATGTATATATATATATATATATATATATATATATATATATATATATGTATGTATGTATATTGAGAGTGAGAGAAAAAGAAGAGAGGAGAAACAGATTTAACTTTATTCTTCAAGATGATTTAAAGTTATAACAAATCGATAAATGTACGAGGAGTGATTAAAAAGTACGATGAATGCAGTCACAGATGTTCCACAAAAATTGATCCTCTTCATTCTCCGTGATTTTTATTCGTGTTCTGCTCGGTTGATATTAGTTCACATGATCAGTGTTCTGTTTCACTGTATACAACGTGAGAGAGTATACGATTTCAGTTTAAAACTGGTAAGAAGTTTATTCAAAATATTGTATTCACTTTACAGTAAATAAATTGTTACACATTTTAATATTGCGTTCTGTTAATTTTTGATAGAATTTTCTTTAATTCAATAGCCGAATTTGAAGAGAAATCAATAATAAAACCAAAATCGATGTTACCAAAATACAGACCGAAGAATGGATTTTAAAATGATATTAACATGAACACGATGAAATGACACTCTCATTGAAAAAAATTAAGGGTAGAGTTCGAAAAAACAAAAACCGCAATTATTTTCCTACCGACCTAATATTATATTCAAATAATATAGTTTCGCCTGTTGATTACTCGTATTATAATTTATGAGAAAAACACTTAATATTTGTAATTTATTTCTTTCCTGTTTACCTGGAGTTCGAAGTTATTTGCTTTTTCTCGAGATCACTATTCAATTCGTTTTATGCGCGTGTCTGATTACTCGTTGATTTATTTGAAACTTGTACAGGTAAGTAAAAAAAAAGAGTCCGCCGACCTTGCGGCTCATCAGAGACCGTCGAACGTTTTCACGATCAATTACTCTCCTCCATCGTCGGCATTATCGACTGGCTGCCGACATAATACATATTTACACACAATGTAATTTTAATCAAATATTACGGTGTGCGGCGCATTAGAATATCGTCCGTAAAACCAGTAACTGCACGATAAGTAACCGATTAATTCCGAAGATTGAATAGTAAACAGCGTGTAGAGTGGATGTGTTGAGTGCGTCGTTCGGGTGGGAAACGGCGGGCGGCGGCGCGGGGGACATCCATATGCTCTCTCAAATAAGAACATCGTCGCGTCTCTAAACTACTCTATAGCGTATGGTCTCGTTGTTAAACTTTGCGGCGAACTGTTCTGCATACATGAATACGTTAAAACAGCAAGAAGATGAATTACTCAGGTATTGATTAATACCACTATACACACACACGCACACATATAGATTTCAATTTCTCTCTGTGTGTGTCTGTGTTCCATCAGGACTAAAACGAAGCACTCTGCTAATCTAGCATTCATTCGTTTTCATTGAAATGTGTCACGCAATGACTTCTGTCGCGCACTTCATACGAAATGGCTTTATAATGATGAATATGAATCGACTGTGTGTCAAGGTCAAGAAGACATTATGTAAATTGGACTTTGGAACATTTTACGAATATTATGGAAATCGTGCGAATGGACGTGTAAGAAGTCTATAGGCCGACGGTGCAAGCTGTCTACCTGTCTGTCCGGTGTTCGAAACGTATCTATCAAGACACAACTGCGAGACATTATACAAATTGCACTCGGACCAGAAGTCATTTGCTGATTCGGTCGGCCGTGCGAGCAAAACATTTACAGAATGAATCGTGTCGAGGGTTGTCGTCTCTGTTCCCCTGTATATGAAAATCAATTTGGACAGTTAGACGGTGTACGATCTTAGATCGGATGTGAAAATTGTCACTCTCCAGTCAGAAAGAATGTTTATTCGTACCATCTCTGGACAGAGTTTAGTATTTATATGAAATATTATAATTATTTAATTTTTCTTTACACAAAAAAAATCAACATTACAAAGCATTATTAAACTCAACACGACTGTCGAATACAAAATTTAAAATTAGACTCTTGTTAAATGTAGAGAACTTGTTTTTTTTTAAAAAAAAACATCCACTGATTCTTGAAAAATGTCAGGTCAAAACATTTTACTCAACAGTTGGAGTTGTTTGTCACTTTGAAATTTGTTCAGTTAGTCACTGTCTCATGTTGATGACTTTTCTCACTTTTAAATGTGTGTCCAATGATTTGATACAGAATAATCAACCAATAAGGA